>QQSS02175410.1:0-15095 GCA_003687565.2 Craspedacusta sowerbii | reverse complement strand
GTAGGTAGGTAGGTAGGTAGGTAGGTAGGTAGGTAGGTAGGTAGGTAGGTAGGTAGGTAGGTAGGTAGGTAGGTACAACAGATACAACTTTCTAGGACTTGATACACTATTCATTTTTGGAGCGGGCAAATTAACCTGCCATAAAACATGCGCAGCTGGTCGATTCCGCATACGCTCAGGCTTTCATTCCGTGCATTGTATACTCCAAGTGATCAATTATATGGAAGAAAGTAGAAAGACGTTACGTCGGGGATTAATCTTATAAGTCCTCTTAAAGGTAGCAAGGTCTTTACGAACGAAGCAAGCATAAATCATCCAGTTTCTTATAAATGTGGTATTTTCCTTGATCGTGCTTGGTTTCTTGAGGTTACTCTTCCTCATCGAGAAACCTTCGAGGAATAATCAGTTCTTTGCATTTTACAGTAGTTTAAATTTAGTTATGCTAGAGTTTTTCTTAGCTGCTGGCTGTTAGTACACCTACTTCCTTGATTTTTATATATATATATATATATATGCTTTAAGGATTATCTAACGATAATTGATTGTAATGATATTTCACTCTCGTCAAATAAAGATTAATAGGAGGCATCTTGTGAATAACTCCAGTTTTTTTTCTTGTTATGGAGTGAGTTGGGACGAATTGCATCTGCTACGGTTGGTACAGGAGTAGGCAACGAGAGTATTGGCAGCTAGCAGCTTCTTAGAGTTTAATTACTTCGCTTTTTCTTGAGGCTGTTAAGGTAGTGGATATTTTCAAAGTCGGTCCATTGACTTAACGCAAAATTACTTATATCTGATAGTGGAACTGAATTAAAATGAAAAATTACAAACTGATAGGACAAGAACATAGCATTGAGATTCGAAGCGCAGTTAGGTTGGCCATTTCCATAAAACCAAAAAGGAGCACATTTTTCGCTGTGCGGGGAGGCAAAAAATAATTGCAAGGGACAGGTGTGTACTCGCGATAACTGCACATATTTTTATGTTGTAGCATTGTTATCAGGATACATTGCTTTACGCAAGATTCAAAAATTTGCTAAAGATCAATGTGTAAAACAACGGCAAAGAGAAAGTTCGTTCATGCAATAGCATTTGCTTACGGCAACTTAATGCAGCAGTTGCAACATCCAGATACAACTAATAGTATCATATTTGTGACCATGCAAGGTTTCATTAACATCTCCGGTGCTAACGTCCATTTCACAGCGGTAGAGTGCTCAAATGCATCAAATGTATCTCTACTGCTTTCCTTCATGAATTTGTGCTCTTTTGTTCTTTCTGTATCGAACAAGGTTTCAACGCTGTTGGGCATTTTACTTAAAATGACTCTAGCGACGTCAAAGTGCAGTCACTTGCAATCGCGGACGCTTTTTCAACTAATAATGTGTGAGATGCATTTTGAGCACCGCTTCAGCCAATCTCGGAGCTAAGGAGGCTTAAGACGCAAGCAAGCAATATGATTACTCTGCGAACGCCAACGTGTCATCAGCAGCACACCAGACTTATCGGCCATTTAAGTGATGGACACCTTGGTATGGATGGCCCATGCCGCACCACAATGACCTGCATCGGCATTCCATTCTGGTGTTTGAGCAACTACCGCCCAGCGCCCGTCAAGTCTCACTCTTTCCTGGGGGCAGACGTATCATTTTTCCCTACCCAGTGGCTCATCCGGTGCCGCTCATTGCGTTCTGAAGGACCTAAACCGATCCTACCTCAGCAGCTTTGGACACCCCACGAATGCTAACATCAGCTTCCCGACCTGTTAACCACAAAGCTCGACACCAAGGTATCACCGAATCCCAAAAAAAAACCGGCATCTGACCACAACTGTCCCGATTTCACGACACTAGCCACTACTCCTGCACTCTGCTGCAGGGTCCGCGTCTTTGGCGAGCTTGCGCTCCCTCGCTTCGTTCATCCTCAACTCCCATGGCACCGTCATCTTGGTCATGACAATCCTACTTAGCTAGCAACACGAAGTCTGGACGAATGAATGAAAGCAGGGAGATGCCCGCGCCTCCCTACACCTCCCGCACAAAACTTCCAGTTGCATAACCCGCCGTCGCAAGTTAGCAAGTCAAGGTAGAACATCAAATGTTGCCCCATCGACAAATCGAATGGATCCAGCTGAAATTTCAAGCAAATCAACTCTAGAAACACATTTCTGCTTCGCGCCAGCCCACATGGTCCATGTCCCTTGAATGATCTTAATTAGAAATTCTTGCCTTTTGTCCAAGAAGTTAAGAAATAATTCAAGCAATATTAATAAATTACACTGACAGATTTAGCCCATCTGCTAAAAGAAGGACCAATGTGTGTCCGGCGTGATGTTGCGCCGGACGGAGGACAAGGACCTCAAAATTCGGACAGTCCGGAAAAAGGAGGACCTATGGCCACCCTATGCGCAGTAACAAAGTAGAAGCGTACGCACATAGCATATGTTGAAAGATTAAACAAGATCCCTTCAGAAAATTTGTTTGAAGTTGGTCATCGCTGTAAGTCTCACTATGACTTCCTTGCCTTTCCAAAAGTGCTCTGGTTTATAATAAATTTCTGCGTTTCACTCGAACACCTATTATCGCAGCGTCAGATGCAATGACTCCTACTCCAGATAAACTCTGACACCTACTCAAGAACTTTCAACAATGAGTTTAGATCTAGCATTCGTGATAAAGCGTCATTATAGTTCTTAGGTTTTTTGATAAATTCGTTTTTAAGGCTTATCGGATCAACCCTAGAGGAGGAAAATGACTTAAAATGCAAACATGATTTCATTATTCAAATGAGCTACAGCAGCATTGCATTGATTGGTTTTGTCATAACATACCCTGGATAATGGAAATGCTTATGCTACTATAGGCCATCCCAAGTACAACATTGTACCCAAAAATATTTCACTGATCCTGCGCATAGTCCAAGATCACATTATTTTGACGAATAGGCACCACCTACAGTTCAAAACCTCCATCTGACGAAGCTCTATAACTATCTGCAATAGATTCTTTGCGGCACTGCCCCATCGAGTGTCTTTCTATTCTCAACAGCAATTTGACATGCATTCAAAAAGAGCAAAAAGTTTGGCAGAACAGGATAGATCATTGAAGGTTTATGACAAATTAAACTGGCTAGGTCTTCAAACTGAATTATAAGTCATCCTGGCATACATTCTGTCTTTTCTTTCTAGAGGGTCAAAGGAAGTGTCCCAGAGAGTGGTGCAGAATGTGCCTGTAAGGAAAAGAACCCGAGGGAACGACTAATCCTCGATGTCTCGGGTTAACGAGTAAGGGTAGTCGAAAATGTAAGTCATCGATGACGTACCTCAGTTATCGCTGCCAGCTTGGAGCTAGCTAGTGATCCTCTTATTCGATACTGCTTGTTTGTACGAAGCTTAACGTTTTTTGTAAGTCCAATTGTGATATTGTGATATTGGTTGCTGAAAGCGACATTGGGTCTAAACATCTGGGTGACATGAGATGACATAAACAATGAAGAACGTTACATTAAGCTTCTTGTGCCCTAGAGCCTTGAATCATTTCGACCAAATGGGTTACAGTTGTGTGTTGCGAGCTTTTTCTCTGGTCAAACAGGTCGCAATCTCACCCGAATCCATTTCGTTTAGGTTCAAAACAACCGGATCAGAAAAATTGGCTTTGGCAAATCTTTATAAGCAAGCATTTAACCTGCACTTGCTTAAAGATACTTGAGGGCTTTATTTTAAATTCCATTCATTGCATTTTCTGCACTGCTGGAAATAATTGGAAGGAACTGAAGTTTTTAGAGGGTTGAGAAGGCAAAACTCAAAGGTCTCCAATACTGCGAGCTTGGCTTCGCGTCAGCACTACAGCAGCCCTGTTGTGCTCACTTGCCCAGTCTGGTTAGCGCGCTATCGCCTGGGTGACAAAGGTTCCACGTCTCACGAAAACTTCTCTTTGAATTGAAGAGTTCGTTACTTATTTTGAATTTGGCTTGAGTATAATAGAAGAGATTCTTCGAACATGGTATGGACTCGACGAAATATTTTATAGTTATTTTACTTTTTAGCCTATTTTTCATGCGAATTCTGCATTATCCTACGCAGTCATGCTTACAAATCGATTAATTCTTGTATTTGAGGTATTTTGAACCATTATGCTTTTGGGGTTAATGTTGGCCCTCAAGTTTCTTTGTCAAATCGTTTGTTTGCTTGTTAATTTTTTGAGTTTCTTGTTTACTTACTGTTGCTTGGTTAAGTTTAGATACTTGTATGAGTTTTTTCTTCAACTTGACCGAGGTTGGTTTCGTAAGCTCTAGTAGAAAAGTTTGTAAACCCTACTTTGATCATGTTCATGAAAGTCAATGATCTGTTAACAATTTTTGCATTTTGCTTGAAGAAATTTCTCATCTTATTCATCGCTGTGGGAGCCGTTTTGGCTACGGACCTTGAGCCGACTGCAAAGCTCTTAGCTTCCAAGAATGTGGAGAACAATTTCATTGTAGAGAATAGAGAGCTCACTATAAAATACAATATTTACAATGTTGGAACTAGGTATGTGAAATATTCTAATTTGATTTTGTCATAATGTGCTAGTTGTCGTACCATCTTTACCTTATTTTTTTAATTATAATTTAATGGCTTAGTGCAATGCTCGTGTATTTGTGCTTAGTATTGTTTGTTTCGCCGTTGATGTTGTATTTGAGCAAGTAGCAAATTGCAGAGTCTGGAAGTGATTTTTTTTCTTAGAAAACAGTTGCCTCCCCCACTCAAAACTTTGAATATGTGCTTTGTAAATTGTCCATTAAAAATCGGTTGCCACCCGTAGAATGTTTTTAATGCGAGTGTAGGTTTAACATAAGTTCTGATCCTGGTCTAGTAAATATTCTGCTTTTTGCCTTAATGGTCCTATTAGCTAAGTGCTTTAAACTTATTCAAAGGCTGGTTCAATGAATTTTTATTCCTCCAACATAAGCAAAATTAAACAAAGGTTTAGTCTTTCCTAGGATGCAACTATTTGATGCTTTCTAGTGCTGCTCACAATGTTCTGCTCAACGATGAGTCATTCCCAATAACCGATTTTGAGGTTGTGCGAGGTCAGTTATCTGTGTCCTGGGTCAATATTCCACCCAATGGCAATGTGACACATGTTGTCATTCTGAAGCCTTTAAAGAGTGGAATGTTTAACTTCACGACTGCTTCTCTCTCATACCAACCAACAGAGGAGTCAGATGTTCAGGTATGGCATAAGTTTATCAGCGTCTGTGACATTTTGAAGTGTTGAATCTCTTCTTTGTACATAAATGTCATTTAATTGTAATGGTTACTATTGTGTACCATTGGAAATCTAACCTTGCTGTTGAGTCATTGCCTTTATTTGGTCCTACCTTGTTTTTAAAGCTTTGTTGGTTCTATGAGCATGCACTAAGAAATATGACTTGCTGTCAGCATGGAATATATTTCGCTTGGGGCCAAACGTTTCTTAATTGAAGCCTTTTCCACAGTCAGGACAGCTACATGGATTGATTTTTTTAACCAAACTAATTGTGTTATCAAAGCTCGTGTATCCTTTTTGTTCTAATCTCGTCATGCCTAGACATGGTAGGTCATTTTGTGTGTATGTTGTGTATATGGCTAATTTCAATGCTAATATTTATTTGTTCACGTTTTCTGTGAAATTTCTTTAGATATCCTTTACGTCAGCCCCTGGTGAAGGTGGGATTATGCCAGAAGTTGAGTTCGCCCGTAAGCACTCGCCTCACTTGGTATGTATTCATAATTTGTAGCCAGTGATCTTAAGATTTTCAGGAAACTTTTGGCATTGCTTGAGTTTGTTGTTTTTGCTTTCTAACTGTTTTTGCTTGTGTGTATGTATGTGTTTGTGTATGTTTGTGTCTGTGTATATGTCTGTGCATAATGCTTGATTCTTCCCTTTTTCCTATTTTAGTTCGAGTGGGCCATCTTTTCGCTGATGTGTATGCCGTCTATTTTAATCCCGTTCCTACTTTGGTACAAAAGCCACTCGAAATACTCATCAGAATCGAAGATCAAGAAGCACTAGATCGTGTACCAAAGGCGCCTAGGAATCCAGAGACAATTTTATACGAAAAATATCGCTCTTCTTTAATTTGTCTTCTCTTGCTTTGGGCTTGGCGGGGATCATGTTAAGATAGGCTATGTACGATAGTCTGATGAATGAAATTGTTTTAGCGTTTATTTTCTATTTCCTTTCGAGGAGGGGATAGTATCAAGGGTCTCCTCTATGTTCTGTTTTCTGCGTACCAGCCTGATGTGTCAATTTAGTGTTGATAGACACAAAGGTCTACATACCGAGAAATTGCACTGATTCGTGATTTAGTTTGTGGGGATCTCGTCTATCGGAAATCGAAGTGCTTATCTGTCCGGTCTTGCTAGACTCTCCAAAAAGCATGATGCCTGTTGATAGTGAATTTCTATATTCATCTCCGGGTTTGAGCCAGATATGTTGGCTTAAGTATACTTCGTAGTAGACCTGGGCAATTTTTCCGTTTTGTTGCAACACTTTTCTATCGGCGCCATTTTAACTCTGTCTTCATACTCGCGCTCTCTATAAAGTTGTCGCTGTCCTGTCTGGTCCGTAGCCCAGATATTTTATCAGTTGGGAAGCTAAGCAGTCTGATCTGCAGCGTCATCATCAAATGTTCCATATAAGGACTTTGTCTGAATAGTTTTCGAGCATTGTTGCCCTATGCAACATGGATGTTACTGGGCTGGCTTTGGCTTAGGGGTTTCAGATTAGTCAAAATTAGAGTTGCACATATACAATGTGGAGGTTGCGTTCGATTTATATGCTATACATCCATACGTGAACAGTATGATATGCACGCAAGGACAAACTGAGGGGCAGGCCTATATTAAATGGATATATATATATATATATACTCAGATAAATGCGCTGATATCTTCCACATGACTTTTGTCTTCGCAACTCACGCGTCTGCATAACTCGAACACCACTAAAACTCTCCTCAAAAGGACTACTAAAAAAGCTCGTCCGTGGTACGGATAGGTACAGGGTATTGTAGGCGATATTAAGGTATAAGCCAATTGGCGGCAATAGACTTGCACGAATTCGTATAGAAACTACGACTGATGGGTCAGTGTAACTATTGGGCAAGAATATTTCAAAGGCAGAATTAGCTAGAAGTAGTAATGGAACTAAGGGGGGATTTTCGTCCTTATAATCTAGTAGCCGAAAGGATGATTGTTACAAGGATAGTGTAATTAAGTGCTCAAATGTTTGTGCACGAGTTTTGCGCCAAACACTGTATGTCTATGTATGTGCAACCCAGCACGAATTCGAATGCTATGGTGGATCTTCAGGAAATATACTACGTGTTCAAAACAAGATACTTTGCGAAACGACTTTCCAAGAATCTTTCTCTGGCCACTCCGATCTTTGCTTCGACTCAAAGCCACCCACCAGAAAAAAACCAACACCAAATAGATTCTCCAATCCTCACAAATCCAAACACCATTGTTTGCTAAATTTCTCCACCAATCATAGAGGACTCAGACATATAGTAAAAAAACTCAAGTGAGACTGACATAAGCACATGATTGTACCCGGGTCAAGGTCATATGAAGATCCGGGTCGGGTCCTTCTAGGCTCGCCGACACACCCGTCCGAATAAAGACGGGAAACGATTCCTTTCATCCTCCCCACCTTGAGCGTTACCCAAAGAGAGGGACCATTCATCATAGATCGTGCTGGTGATGCAACGCCGGAGTTCCCCGTCGATTGCGGCTACTCGTCCTTGTCGGCGGATCACGGAGGTAGCCTCTGCGGCGTCGGGTTCGACACTTCTTGATTGCACAAGTTGACATTCTGAAGATAAAACTTAATAGAAATATTCGATGGTCATCCGAGTTTGCAGCACTTGACGTAGAAGTATTACCATCGCTCATGGGGTTCACTGGAACGCTTTCGTGGAGCCTCCAATCTCCGTTTTGCTCTTTCACCTCTTCTCAGTACAAGCTTTCGATGTGCTGGGAATGGTCCAGAATCTCTCTTTAATGGTGTCAGAAGAGTGAAGAATCTCTTGCGTGCGTTGACATAATTATCTGGAAGCCATGGGTGATCTCGCCAGGGCAGTGGAACAAAATAGCGTTTGCCATCGTGATCGATTTTGCTCATTACTGATTTTCAATTAACTTGCTATCGTCTAGACCTAGTTGCTCAAGTTCCCAAAATCTATGAATCTCTTGGCTCACGCCATTGTCGGTGGAATTGGAAGCGCAAAAGGAATAAGTCTTCGAAGTCTCGGAAGTTTTATCTAGTCTGCGAGTGTTTTTGTTTCTAAGAGTTGGACCGGAGAGAAGGAATCCAAACTTTGAGGCTACCGCTACTGTTCGGTCTGAATTTTTCCTTAGAATTACTGCGCCTTCGACAATTTTCCAATAGTAATTTAGCCCGATTAAGACGCTGATCTCTGCATCGAGAGGAAGTTCGTGGTAACTATCATCAAGCTTAGGTGTGATGAACGCTTGTTCGTTTCGACGACTAATTCTCAACGAGAAAATTCGAGCAAATGGTTCGGGTGGTGACAGCTTCTAGTACTACGCTTCGGTCACCGCTACGACTTCGCAAGCAAAGCTGAACTATGTCGTGCGTGGATGGGCCAATTATGCCTCCTCTGAATGTATTAACTCCTAAAATTTTCGTTCGGATAGTCTTCATATGTAATTTTGAGCGTAGGTTTCTGTTACAAATGTTTTCTGGCAACCACCGTCAAATAGCACGCGACATTTAGTGGAGTTTCGGCCATTAGGGGTAGATGCTATAACAGTGGCTGTTTCGAGCAGAACACTTCCACTGCAGTTAGATAAGGAAGAAACGGATGCAACTGTCTTTGTATTGTTAGTTTGCTTGGAAGCTTTTTGCGTCGATTTATTTTGAAATTGTCTGGCTGCAGTGCTTTGTTTATCTAGTCTAGTTTCATCTTTGTTTGGCTCAACGTTCTGTCTGTGTTCATAGGGTTTACACCATCAGTGCGATCTACAATTAACGGCAATGCTTCTGCAGGTGTTCCTTGCATCCCTCTTACTTCTTCTGCTCGTTCCAAGTGTTGATTCAAAGATCTCCTTACGAAATATTTCGCTTGCCGACATTTCGTTTCGTGGTGTCATTTCATGGTTTTTCTTATCGTTTTTGAAATCTCAAAAAAAAAAATCATTAGTTTGCATAAGGATGCATGGACATCCATGGGTACCCGCATGGACAAGCCCACAATGAACATAGCGTTGTACTTTGTATTACCATTTCTGCGCCGAAAATACGCTAAGCACTGGTAATGATCGAAATTATGCCATAATGATAAAACTTCGGCAAGAGGTTGCAAATGGGTTTAAGTCTAGTATTGCGGAAGTCTAGATTTTTTACTGTTAGAGGGATAATTCTGACCATATCTTTGGCCCATCAGGAGATATCGCCGGATCTTTCGGTCTCATGCTTGGCTATGAAAAAAATGACGGTGCCATGAGAAGTGCCAGAAAGCTTACAAGCGCCTGGAGGAAAAATACAAGAGAATGAGTTAGATATAAGCGATATGCTTCTTCTGAAAATCCATGTGGCTATTGCAAAATGGTACCCTGATGCCGAGCAAGCAAGTTTGATTAAAATTGGATGAGCATGGAGCATCCCAGTGACAGGGACTAAAATGAGATAGCTCGGATAGTACTCTTCAAAACCCTATTCTGATATGTTAGCAGTGCGGCAGACAGATTTGAATTTTCAATCTGGTTTACTCTCTTCTCTCTATTTGTAAAGATTTTTAAAAATTTGCTTGGTTTTTAAAAGTTACACTAAGTCTTTAAGTTGGACACGAGTTGAACTATTCTTGATGTACGCTATTTCGTCTATCTGCGAAATTGGTGTACCTAACAAACCAGTGGGCGATCAGATCAGGCAAAGTGATGAGCCAGATCTCTCTCAAACTCCTAGTTTAGCGCACTTAACCATCCTAACGATGGGGCGCTTTTCAAAATTCTGTTACATGGATCTGCTACTGGTAAAAGGAGATTAAGCATCACTTCTAGAGGGCTTTTTCTGTAACATAATCAATTTCGCTGCTGCCAACGAATTTAAAACCCTAATCACGCTCAAACATGAGTTGAGGAGGTTTACACTATATCGTCCCGTGAGAAACAATTGAATCTTTTAAAATGGCAAAGTTCGTACGTAATTGAAGTCGAAAATCGCCGTTGATGGCCCATGAAGATATTTGCCGTTATGAGTAAACACGATATTATGGTAATCATTTCTTTATTGCCTCTTTGTTTTGTTGAGAAAAGGTATATCCGTCGGTTAGGATGCATGTACATCAATTGCTTATTGGTCGGCGCGCCCATATTAGTGCTACTTCGCACGGTCTTATGGTGCTCCATGAAAAAGATGATGGCTTTCTCGGAGAACCATGTCATATTAAATGTTTCCTTGAATAAAATCAGCTTCATATTTTTGTGGATGTATTTTGTTCTTGCGATCGACGTTTGTTTGATAACTATATATGATGAATATTGGAAAGAAGAAAATCTATATCAAATTTCAACCCTAAGCTCTTCCGCCCAAACTTTACAATTTTCAGCGTGTGTTCAAATAAGTTCTGTGCCATCGCAGTCGGGAGTACCTTCTATTGGAAACTTCGACTCATATATAGACAATATTTTTTCTTGATGCCCGTGCTCGGAAGTATATACCAGCCAGCGTACCGGGCAAAGTCATCATCCGGGCATGTTTAGTTTGCCGGACGTTATTAAGTTAATGGTCATAATGGTAGCGCAGCTCTTGCCGAGACCTTTCCAGTTGCGCCGCCAAGATGGTAAGCACTTGTTGTGGTAGGTTTCTTTGCTAGGGAAAGGAATCTCCCTAAATCTTAGCAGTTTGCTTTCTACCTAATGTTATATTTTGCTACAATTTTTATTTATGTTGTACTCTGTTCAGTTTTGCTGATTTTTCTCAGTTGCTCCGAGGCATGTTCATGTGCACTTGTTTTACAGGGTCGTGTTCGAACAAAGACCGTGAAGAAGGCTTCTCGAGTCATAATCGAAAAGTATTATACTCGATTGACTCATGACTTCCACACCAACAAGCGAATATGCGAGGAAATCGCTATTATTCCGAGCAAAAAGTTGAGGAACAAGATTGCTGGGTATGGTCTGTCTGCTTACCGTCAATGTGTTAAACGGATCAAGGAAATAATCTAAAATAGGTTGTTCTTTACTTGTCAAGGTACTTCCACTTCACAGAACAATTGCTTAGTTTAGCTAGTGTACCCTCTTTGCATTGTTATTTTTACAGTTAATTTGGAATAAAAAGAATATCCTATATGAGCGTCGTATTAATTCACTGGTGCTATTAGCCCAAATGTTATCATCCATTGATACAAATGTTAATGCTTTTTTACAAAGTTTTATAACACATCTGATGAAGCGAATTGAGCTTGGGCCTGTTCGTGGAATTTCTATCAAGCTGCAAGAGGAGGAAAGAGAGCGCAGGGACAACTATGTTCCAGAGGTAAGGGTTTTCAGGGATTTTATGATAGTAAAATAAAAAGTTTTCTTAGCATTTTTGTCTGAAGAGCTTAAGGGCCGTATAACCTTTCGTAGGGTGTGTAATTATTTGATGTTTTTGACCTAAGCATTTGTTTTATTGAAGTTTTCAAATCTATTATGCCCTCATGATGACATGTAAAGCTGGGAATCTCTCTTACGTGTTCCAATAGGCACATTGAAGACCTTTTGCTTTACTGATGGGTATTATCCTTTTTCTTGGTAAAATTCAATATTTTAGTTGTTTGTTTTTGAAGGTATGGCAATTTTGAGACCGTATTCTAGTTACTGCCCGTTGTTAGTGTGCATAAAATTTATGTACGCTACTCTCCTCTTGGTATTTTGCGTAATTTTTGGATGGCACGTTTTTGGGTTATAGGATTACATTAAATACAAATATTTTAAAGACTTTTCAAGACTCATTCAACTTCTACATTCCGTTGACCCTGTACTGTACAGGAAGAATTTCAAAATTAGTGGCAGAAATTGCCTTGACTGTTGTCCCATTTAATGCATTTTATTGAGTTAAGTATTGCTTCTAAATGTTCCACTTCGTGGAACGTCTTTGATGTAAAATGTCTATATCGATCAGAAGTTGCCTCTGAGGACAAGCGTGTTTGGCAGAGTTTTACAGCTAGCACATGATGACCTAAGCTGGGAATCTCTCTGACCTTTTCTGAGGATAATCTATGCTAATGCTGATGCTAGCATAATATAAACTCTTAGGTTAGGCATTTAGTTACATATGGTGGTCCTTATTCATTTATTTTTTCTTCAGTTTTTGTTCAGGCACTCGAGTCACTTGTTGACTTCCAGAAGAAGTTATTGTAATGAAATCTTTAGTTAAACAAATACATTTTGACACCCACACACATTTGCTCAGTATTCTACAACATAAATTCAACAGTATTCTACAACAAAGGGCAAGTACGAAAACCATGATCATTGTTATACTGAAGCAAGTTCAAACAGCTTTTTCTTACTGTAATTTGTTTTGTCAAGGATACTTTGCTATGGTATTCTTTGGTCGACCCAGAAATTGCTGGCTGTACTTCCTTGCAATTAATAAAACAAACTGTTTTGTGCTCATAGTTTGTGTGCAGCTTGTTGTATTGGACCATTAAAGCAACTCCATATTCTCCATACTCGTAACTCATACTCCATATGTCATATACAACTCGCACACAACAAGTGATAGTGGGCACCTGCAGCTCAGACCTTCACATCTATTATGTGTGGTATCTGTTTTTAAAGACCTTTCAAGACTCCTTCAACTTTTTCATTCCTTTGACGCTTTACTGTACATGAAGAATTTTGAAGTTGGTGGCAGAAAGTGCCTTGACTGCTGTCCCATTAATACGTGCTAGTGATTAGTATTGTATCTGAATCTTCCACTTTATGGAACGTCTCCTATGTAAATGTCAATGTTAAGCAGAAGTTGTCTCTGAGGACAAGCATGTATGGCAGAGTTTACAGCTAGCACCTGATGACCTAAGCTGGGAATCTCTCTGACCTTTTCTGAGGATAATCTATGCTAATGCTGATGCTAGCATAATGTAAGCCCTTAGGTTAGGCACTTAATTACATAGAGTGGATCTTGTCCATTAAATTATTTTCAGTTTTGCTAAGGCACTCTAGTCAATTGTTGACTTCCAGAAGAAGTTATTGTACTGAAATGTTTATTTTAATACAATACCTTTTAACTTTGCACACACGCACACACATTTGGCAGTACTAACATATAATGATGATTATGAAAACCGTGATCATTGTACTAAGGAAGTTCGAGCAACTTTTCCTTATTGTAATTTTTATTGGCAAGGATACTTTCATATGGGATTCTTTGGTTTATGCAGAAATTGCTGGCTGTACTTCTTTACAATAAAGAAAGCAAGCTGTTTTGCGCTCATAGTTTGTGCGCAGTTCGTTGTATTGGACCATTAAGGCAACTCCTAATTCTGCAATGTCATTGACAACTCACACAAGTGTCAGTGTTTATCGCTAACTAATAGTGGCATCTGCAGCTCAGAGCTTCATATCTAATTCGTGTGTTTTCTTGATAATTACAGTTATCTTTTTTTGCTATAGGTTTCTGCATTGGAACAGGATCTAATCGAGGTTGATCCTGATACAAAAGAGATGTTGAAAATCCTAGTGAGTCTGCTATTGAGTTCCCTTGCAAACTGCCTCATAATTTTGTTTATAAAATCATTCTTCTGTAGTTCAGTTCCTTTGTATTTATATTTAATATTAAATATGCATTGATAGCTTTCGTTGCAATACACCTCGATTGTGGAGGCTGCTGAACCCATACGTTTGTATTATTGTTTCAATTGGGGGTTGAAAGTACCTTTTTATAGGCTGATTTTTATTGTTGTTGTTTCATCCTTAAGCTCAAGTTTTTATGCATTCTTTGTTTAGGATTTCGCCAACATTCCGAATTTGCAAGTAACCCAGCCAATCAGTGGTGGAGCGTTCAAGCCCCCTCAGAAAGTGTAATAGCAAGGATTCGAAGCAGACACAAATGTGCAACTTAAATCTTTGTCGTTTCTGGCTTTCTTGTTAGCGCGGGGAGGGGATGTAGGGATAATAATTCTATTTAACTGGGTACCGAAAGTCTTTTTTAATAAGACTTAGTCTGGCATGCCTGTTTTTTTTTTGTTTGTTTTTTTAATTTATTTTTGTCAATGAATCTCGAAGGCTGGGAGAGCTCTTAAGCTTAAATACTGCTATGCTCTAAATCTCCATACAAGGGTTTTCTAGTTGCATCCTAGCTTTTTGTTTATATTGTGGCTGCTTTTTCCGTTAGTCTTGTTTGTTTGTTGTTGTCTCTTTCCAACATCCACGAAAGCCTTTCATGTTACGTGGCATTTAGGCCGAACTTTTGGCTATGGTCCCGTTGGCTCCTTTTGCTTACATGTTGACACTTTACTGAGTGTAATTTCTGCACGAGATTCATTGGTAGATATCGAGTCCTCTAATTTTTGCAGCTACAAAGCGACCGAAGCATAATGTCCTCCTGTTTATTGATTCCCCTGACTGAATCATTTCTCCGTGACTTGCCTCATCTAGTGAGAACTCTTCCTCCTAACGACCTGGACTGGTTGGCATAATCGGGCCCCAAAGGACACCATTCGGCTAAAGGCGAGTGGCATCTGAACTTGCCACTGCATTAAGAAATTACAGTTTTACATCCGAACCTCTTTAAAAATCGAATCATTATTGATTCTCCATACACAAGCCGTTGGCTTATAATAGTTTAACTAGTGCACGGTGATAACAGCATGACAACAAGTTGAAAAAAGTGCAAATTCTCCATGACCACACAAACGGCATTTCAATTCGCGTCATTCGTAAAATCATGTTTGGCATGTATGCTGGCCAATATTAGCAAGTAAAGACAAGCCATTACTAAATACCATCTTTTTCCTCCATCATTACGCTAAACATTCATCGCAATTATATATATATATATATATATATATATATATATATATATATATATATATATATATATATATATATATATATA
>QQSS02175399.1:0-15095 GCA_003687565.2 Craspedacusta sowerbii | reverse complement strand
TACCCTCAGGCGCCCGTTTTATAAATTTATTTGTAAGCGTTTTTGGAGTTCTACTTTACAAAAATAAATTCTTGATTTTTCATAACCTGCTGTGATCTCTGACGAACTCGGACGTAGATTCTGCAGAGTGGCGTTGGACTATAACCACTTTAAGCAGATGGCATTAGCCTACACGTAAGCTCTGAGATCCAAAACGAGGCCGCCTGCCTATTGTGTTGCTACCACACGCTGATTGGTGGGACCTCTACTATTGTGGGAAAAAAAATGTCGCGGCCGGGGCAGACTTGTAGTTTATTTAGTGGAAAGTAAAACTTTAAGTAGAAGCGTGTCATATCCTGGTTTATAGACATGTGCACCGCCTAAAGCATTTTACCTAAGATGCCCGAGCGGAACACCATGACTCGGAAACAACCCACATCCAGATGTGCATGAAACGACAGCTTACATACCAACAAGCAATCACAAGTATAAAGTAGAGATACAATGCTATACCGTTAAATAAAATCTCAAAGGCTCCTGTCTGTAAGAGTGCGCTTTCGAGCGAATTTCCTAGGAAGAATACTGCCATGCAGGCCATTATCTGCAATGAGAAAAGCAACAACACTGTTAGTGCAAATATGGGGTCTAAAAGGCTGGATGCAAGCATTTACGAACAGCAGGGATACTAGGTACATAAGCAATCGTTAAGTGCAACTGATCAACCAGAAGCAAAACATTACTGCAACAAGGCTACTATCTATTATATTGCTCTGTAAGATGAAGAGAGAAACAAACACACCGCAACCTTGAAAAACATGCAAGCACACCATGAGAAATCTGCATGATCATTAAAAAGAGATAAATACACTGATGCAAGTATATTTTTCAAAATGTCCACGCAATATAAACAGCATTTTCTCTTGCATGACAGCTAAATCTTTTGATTCTTGCTATCAACAAATTAACACATGATGTTAACCTTATCATAGGGAATCTTGGCTGATTCACATAGGATTTACGAAAACAGTCACCTTCTCATGATACGCATAGCCTGTACACATGAATGGCATATCTGAATGTTCGAACCACTTATGGCTTTATCTAACAAAACAAGATGGGAATTAGAACTCAGCAAGTTGAGTTACGGCAGCATATATCCTATTAATTTGCGTTCTTTTTTCACTAAAAATGGTGTCGTTGCATACACTATTATTTCGTATTAGAGTAGGCAGCGATGAATTACGGGTTTCATCAAAATAATAAAGTTTTATTGCAGTTGAAACTACAATAGCTCTATTGTTCATGGAGAACATTTAGCTTATATCATTTATATAATTACATGATATTTGGAAGCTTGCACAATTATTACTAAGCACGAAAAAAAAAAAACAAGGAAATGCAACAGGCTTCAATAAAATTTTCAAATATTCGAACAAAACTACTAATCAAGTTATTTAGATGAGAAGGAAAGCAAGGAGACCAATGTTGACTTTTTCAAACTATAAGGAAACAGTCCTCCATCAAATATCTTGTAAGAACAGCTACTTCTACAAAAAAAAACTATGCTGTAAACAATTTAATAGCAACAGAAGGAACATACCTTATTGTTAATAGCCCAAATATAAGCAGAAAGGGGCCCAATATTCATTCTTTGAAATATCTGCAAGTGCTCTCCAACAATTATAATAGCAAGAAGCACAAGTTTTGTGTAGTTGAGAATGCGTGCCAGCATCTGGTTTTGCCAACGTGCAGGGTAATTCTCAGAATAAATGGTGATTTGAGGATATCGCATCTGAACAGCTTGTGCATATTCCTCAAATACCTTCCGATATCCTCATCCAACACTAGTTTAACACACAGAAGTATAATAACATAAACAATCACATAAGAATTTGATAAAACATGAAATACCACTTTTCGTTTATTGGGTCAACAACAACAATTTTATTTGTCTCAAATAGCAAGCTAGAAGTTAACACCTGTAAGATAGTCAATCAGGTTGTTGCAGATGTTAAGACCAACAAACTTCAAGGATCTCTCTCTGAACTTAACAGCATAAGTTTTTGACACATAAAGCTTTGCAATCCTTTCATTTCTGATACTCTTGGGAATTGTTATTGAAAATAATTGACACGGGGAAACACACAAAATTAACAAAATAGTTAACACACAAAATCTAGCCTTCAAGTTTGCCACTCAGCACAAAACTCCAAGCAGAAGACTAAGCAACTAGTGCCCATGCAGCTTATGTCCCTCGCCAGACATAGACTGATTAGATTACCAATAACGAGAAACTGCTAAACCGTTAAATATACATAAAAATACAGGTAAATTATCCATTGCACCTAATTTAATCTATTTACAAAAAAACATGAAAACTTGCAAGGAAAATGGATATAGAAGTACCCAAAGGCTCCGATAGAAACACAATTTTTCGCTATAGGGATAGATCGCTGCAAAATGCAAGTGCAAAGACCGACCAACCACCTCGAGAAAACAAACGGAAACGGTTGCTTACCAAATTCTGAATTTCAGAATAGGACCAGCATTTGAGGACTGATCAGGCATTTTTAGTTGTTCTTCTAGAATTACTTCTTCTTTACCTTTCGAAGAAAACAGATCTTTAGCCGTGAAAATAGCAGCAATAACAAGAGAGACTATGAGGAGTTTCAACTGGTCCGCCATGCTGGCGTGCGTCTGGCGGTAGCCATTCGTCAAGCCTGAACTCGTTCGGTAAGTTCCTTGCGCATCGACTTCGCAACGCTTCAGGCTGAATCTGTTCTGCTCCCCCCAACCGCACCACCACCATGGATACTGTAGGCAAAACAGAGCTGAGGTTCTTGCTTTCAATGTCTGGCGGTTGAATATCCGCGGGCTTTGGTACTACCCTTATCATTCGCAATATTTTAGTAGGTAATCTCAGCATGCAGAATTATTCTCGACGGTTAGGCGTCAAGTCATCACACGTCATCACAACTCAACCCCCGTCAACTCATTCCACGTCAGCTCATCTCAGGTCAACTCGTCCAAGTCACGGGCATGGCAAACTGAATGGAGCCAGCATGTTTTGCTAGGTAATTCAAGTTGGCTGGTACACAAAAAGAACAGCAGCAACAACAACAACAACAGCAATGTTAACAAGATTTATTTTTCTGCAGAAATGCTATTTATAAGGACATCGTACACACATTGTTAAGACTCCAACCAATGGTCTCTGACGAGTCCCTTGGCTGGGACGAAAAATACGTAAGACTAGCCATTTCATTATTTACAAGGGATTCTTCCCGCGTACAGCGCAGCTGGCAATGCCCAAGTGATTTCGGGGGACGTTGCCAAAACTGTGACGATCTCGTGCAACTGTTCACCTGAGAGCTTATGTTCTCGTGGGACGGTGCACTCGGGTTCTCCAGGGGTTTCGATTTTTTAATGGAACTCCAAGCAGTTGCTTGGAAAGTTAAGACTCCAACCAAAGGTCTCTGACGTAAACGTACGTAAGACTAGCCATTTCATCGCACAAATAAAAAGAAAAAAGTGCTCAACTCAAAGAACTCAAAGTGAAAACTGAAAACATAAATGCATTTTCTGAAGGCGGAGGCATCCGCTATAGCTTCAGGGCTAATCGGATGGAGAATGCCACCAAAATCTGAGTTTGCGTTTACATTTTAGACACACACACAAAGAGAGTACTCTCTCCCTAATGAGGTTATAGTCAATCTACGTAGCGACTCATACGGATGCTAATTTTATCATTAGTCTGAATCATGGCGCTATTTAGACCTGGATATAAAACCTTGAAGCATGGTGGGGATGGATGGATCAAACCATAGCGTCATTAGCTGAAACTTGATCAACCTATCAACGTTTAGTCCGGGGTGAATACGAACGAAACGGTCGTGTACAAGATTTCAAGGCATCCACAAAGATAGACCGCCATTTCAAATAAACTATAAACTTCTATCGAATAATAGATGACATCAAATAATTGGATAAGTTATTCTATCACCAAATTAGTCTTCAAATCGATCACATTATGCACACCATAGAAGTGCACGATGAATAAAGGATATCAAAATTTATAGAATAAGTACATCAAAAGCTGTACGTCTCAAAGTAGTACGTCTCAAAAGCTGTATATGCAACGACTTTAAAAGGCTTGCCAGTGGAGGTAACACCATGCTTCCATCGAAATATAAATCACTAGTAAAACTTATTACCAAAGATATTCCATCCAACACCAAATATTTCAATAAACTACTCAATAATTTTCAATAGAATAGCAAGATCGTAGATAGGAATCAGAAGTTATAAAATAAGTGTGTATATTAGAAGTTACGCACACGCAGCTGCCAATAACGCTTTGATTTTCTTTTTGAAAGTTGATTCTAAATTAAAGATTTTGATGTTAGTTTTATGCATATGGTTGTAAAGCACAGCACCTTTAAATTTTATATTTCTGCTGCCATAGATTTCATTCCTTGCTATGGGTACTGATAGTTTCGGCAATTCGCTTGTTCTCGTCTTCGCTTTGGAGGTGTGAAAGTTGAAGAAATTGTCAAAGGACGTTGAAAGCTTCCTCCAATGCCAGTCATGCATGAATAAGGCCAAATTTAATGTAATTGCACATTTAATGGAATTGTATTGTAATTCCAATATCATAATCTCCAGTTGAGAGTATAACTTTGATGTAGAAAAGTCGGAAAATGTAATTACTCTTATAGCCTGCCGTTGTAGCATCGAAATCCTATTAAGAGTATTTTCCTGGACAACAGGCCCCAAGTAAGACAACTGTATATACGTTGGGTGTCAAACAAGCTGCAATATGACGATTTAATTGTTATATCATCAACGTAATAAAGAACTTTAGAGAGAAGTCCGATTGCCCTCGTCAGTTGTTTAGAGAGTTCGGAGACGTGAAATCTCCAAGAGAGTCTCGAGTCGAGTACAACGCCTAAGTACCTCACTTTAGAAGATAAATATATTTTCTTGTCTTTGATCTCTAGAGTAATTCTGCAGACACGAGCTTTTCTTTTAGGATGGTATAAAAGAATATCGGTCTTGGCAGCGTTTAGAGACAATCTGTTGGCGCAGAGCCAATCTAAGATTTTGGAAATTTTATGCGTCATTAGTAATTTCAAGCGCATAGGAGATAAACATCTAAAGGATATAACAGTATCGTCAGCAAAATGCTGAGCAAAGCTAGAATACAAACACTCATGAAAATCGTTGATATAAACTAATAAACTAGAGACAGCAGGGACCCTAACACGGAACCTTGGGGAACACCAAAATCGATAGGGAAAATCTTAGACGCGTCATCTTCAATAGCAAGAACTTGCTTTTATGCTATAACGTACGAAGAAAACCACGAAAGGCAAACTTCACATATACCGTATACTTTCAGCTTTTGTAAGAGAAATTTTTTTGATTAACGGTATCAAAAGCTTTTTGCAAATTTAAAACAAGACTTATGAGGGTACTTGTAAGCTTGTTTATCCACGTGGTTCCTATCCCTCGCGTAGTTCTGGTTTGCCTAAAATGCATAAGTCGTTCACCAGTATATCTTCCTTTCTCTCTATCATATCTTCTTGTTCCAACTATAATTACCAATAGCTAAATTTCTGTCCTAAGTTCTTTCATCTTATGTCCCTCAAGTTCACTCCTCCGAAGACACAAGCGCTTTCGCAAGCGAGATTAAAAAAGGTCAGCCCTAAAGGTAAGTTTATGGTTTCTTTTGATGTGTACAACTTATTTACTAACATACCTCTGAGGGAAACCATTGACATTGCTGTTAACAAAATTCTGGAAAATAATCCTGGGTTTAAAATTAGTAAAAATCAACTCAAAAAACTGTTTATGTTCGCAATGTCTCAATACATTTCATGTTTAATTGTAATATTTATTATCAAATTGACGGGGTTACAATGGGTTTCCCTTAGGACCAGTTCTTACTAATATTTTTACGGGAGTTCACGAGACCACATGGCTTGACACATACACAAGTTCGGGCCTTTTGTCTTATCGTCGTTATGTTGATGATATATTTTGTGTTTTTAATAATGTCGCCGAAGTGTTTCCGTTTCTTGAGTTCCTGAACTCTAGTTACCGTAATTTTAAGTTTACAGTGGAATATGAAGCTTATGGACAACTGCCCTTTCTGGATGCATAGGTCGACAGCAGCAAAGGTGAGACATTTTGTACTTCTATTTTTCGTGGAAAGACGGTCACTGGCCTTTTGATGAGTTTTTCAAGTTATTGTTCTTTTTCCTACTCTTACTCATGAAAAGCTTCGTAGATTAATTGATACATACTGCAAGGGTATTCACGTTAACTGATCTTTACATCGTTAAGTTCCTACTGCTGTGCTAAATACAATTTTCCTAAGAGTATTAGATTGGTGTTATTTATACTGTACTTGTGCCGGCTGTAATTCTAGCTATATCGGAGCAAGACATTTCAACACCAGAATCGAAGACCATTTACGACACGATTGGGCGTCACATATTATGAACCACCTTTACGATAGTAACTGTAAGCAGTCATGTTAGGCCGATTAATTTTCTGTTCTAGATCATGCCGCCACAGACTTCCAAAAGGAAACTCAAGGAAGCGCTGTACATCCAGTGGCATAAACCTAATCTCAGTTCACCAATTCATCACTTTTCTTGTTTCCCCTTGTTGTCTTAGTCGCGTATCTACAACCGGTGTTTAAGCGCTTGTCAAGCGTCGTTAAACTATCTATAGTCTAGTTTGCTAACAAACGTTACTAGTTACTGTTAATTAGAGTGTTCACACTTCCTATGCATTTATACTGGTCTCTTGTAACGCTAACATAGTTGAGAATGACAATGGAAACATGTTCTGCAAATTGAAATGCGTATCCTTTCTGTTGAAAGCCATATATATATTCACCATATACATAACTCGTTACAAAAAATACGTTCTTCATGACAAAAGATGCGTTCATAGAAATAAGAAGCTACGACTTTTGTAGCGATGGTTAACTGGGTGAAAGTAACTTGCAAAGCTAGCAGACAACAAGTTCTTCTGATGTCTATAAACGAATATTAGAGCTTAGAGAATATTTTACTGAAATGCGTTTATTATTTATGTAAAATCATCATGGGTCTTTAATGGGCAGTTGTACATGTCAGCATGTGATACGGTTCTAACTGCTCTCTTTCGTAGTCTATGAAACTTGGATAGTTTACTCATGTACGTGCTTGCACATGGCATATTCCCAAAGGACATATAAGCTTGAACAAAGTCATACTACAGACTTCTGGCAGCTTCAGAAGTTAAAAAATAATCTTGCCCTAGCTATCAGCCCCACGTTTTTTGAAATCTACCATACATATACCAATCAACGTTTCAAGATAAATGTATCACCGAATAATTAAAAATATATATATTTGTTTACTGTGTCCAAATGCAGGAGTGCAAAGCCTCAAGAAAAGAAAAAATTCACAGAATAAAGCCTTGATTAAAACAGAAAAAAAAAGTAAGCAGAGGGAATACGTACGGAAATTTTAGGCCTGGGCTGGCAATCAGGATTTTTTTTTTATTTATTTGGTTACCTTATGTAACTGAATATCGGAACCTTTCCTTTCTTTTACGATAGGAGTAACTCCCCAATATTGCAATGCTGCTAATCGTAGAAACGTGAAACTTTTCTCTCGCTTTTCGTAATGCCATCAGTTTGCACAAGTTCGATTTCCTGACAATTCTATTCACTTAAAAATGGGCCGTTAAAGGATCGTTGGTTTCCTCAGCAGTTTCCCGCTGCCAACGTTCTGCTTTGTTTAACGTTACCTGATCTGACCAAGTGTGAGCAACCAATATATGCAATAGCGCCTGAAATAATCTAATGTGAGCGCACATGCTTGCAAGCCTTTCCAAATCTGATGTCCTCCTCGAAGTTGCAATGCGCAAGAAGTGCCCAGGTTATTTGAAGTACTTTGCTAAATTTGAAACGTCCCCCATCTATTACAACTTGCACACACCAACACACACACACACACACACACACACACACACACACATACACACACACACACACACACACACACACACACACACACACACACACACACACACACACACACACACACACACACACACTAGTCTGTTACAATATCTATGTCACCAATTTGAAGTATCAGTCACAACTAGATGGCGGATATTATTATCAATATCTTGTTGGTTATGGCCTCTGATTTGTCAAACTCAACCTGCTGGACTCACTGATTAACTCTGAGATCTTGATCCTTCGTAATATTTGTTTCATTGTACTCTGATAGCTATGGGATGTTTCTGACGCAGTTTTCTAAAGATGGAACCCTTTAACATAATTGAATCGAAAAGCATTTGTAGGGGTAGCTCTGTAGATAGGACATACATGCTGAACACGTTATAACGCTTTACTCCAGACCTCTCCTATAGTCACGTAGATCACTAAATTCGCACTTTGGTAGAGCGATGGCTTTTACGAACGCTCTTTCGAAGCCAGCTAAGCAAAAACGTGTGTGCAGGTTGGCAAGTGCACTAATCGTTGGTCTTCCAGACCCCTAGAGATGAACCGCTGGTTAGCACCAATACAAGTGCTAGCAGAGCATAGGCTATAGAGTTTGTCGAGTGATAAATACTTCGTGATGAGTACTATTTCTTTTTACCAGTGAAACAGTCATCTGATTACATAAAAGCCCATAAGTCAACTGGAACAGTGGGAAAAATTAAATTAATCTGCGATCTCTTAAGAAGAAAACGATTGGCTTGCTCCTTGGAAAGTTACTATGTAAGCGATACCGCAGTCTTGCAAAGAATAGCGTAGCTCAAAGGTTGTAGTGTCAAAATTACACAAAAAAATTGTATATATAAATATATACATATATATATATATATATATATATATATATATATATATATATATATATATATACTATCATTAATCACACATAAGGATGGAATAATTAAAGACCAGTGCAACAGTAATATTTCCGAAGTAGCTGGAAATTTTGTGTTGACCGTCTGCCACTTTAAGGCCAGCATGCTCTAGCACAAAAGAAAATCGTCACTTCAGCTATTATTGCACGATGATGGGTCAACCGTTCTAATTTGAAGGGAAGGGAAATCGCCCGAAGGGAAACTCTCTTTGGGTGAGGCGATTGATCCTAGGGTTCTGGTCATATGGTTTGGTTATGGCACGCTAATTAGCTTCCTGAGTAGCTCTTAAAATGTCTCTTTATGAACCGCCCTCTAGGGTGGAGACGGGAGTTATTTTCTAAATTGGGGTGTGCAAACTGCAGGCGGGGGTAGCAGATTGTTTGCAGAGATTGTTACGAAACGTGGTGAACTCATCCATGATCTACTTCCAACGCTAACTGATCGCCTTTGTGGAAATTGCATAACTAGGAACCAATATCCTTTTTACGACCAAGCGCAAGCAAGACCTAACGTATAAATACGGCGGCAAAACGAAGTGGAACTCATCAGACTTACTGGCCGAGATTCACGAATCAGCAACAAAAGTCTTCTGGAAGAACTCAGACTACAGAGAAGATGCAATACGCTATACTAGCTATTTTTCTAGCTTGCGCTCATGGTAAGAAGCTCTTTTCACTTACATTGGCAAGCTTTGCGATGTCCCCACAATGTAGCGGGTGTTTTCGAGAATTGCATGCTTTGTTTGCGTAGTTGGATGGCTTGCAGGCTTTCTATTTTTTTTGCTTAAGTGTGTATTTGTTTGCTTATATTGCTTATTTTTGCACTTAATCGAGGAAAATATGATAGAATTTAAATGCAAGTTGATTCTCTGATTCCGTTGACGGTTTGTCAGACATTTTTCTATTTTTGTGTCTCTGTTTCAGCGTCGCCTATCCAGGTATACGTCTCTACCGGGCCACCAATACCCACTGTGGCGTGCCCCGACAGCCTATGTGCTGGCAAATCCAACGGCAACCACAGATATCCGTACGACTCTCGCTATTTCGTGACGTGCGAGGGTTACTTGGCTAGAGGCTGCCAACGTTGCGCCGATGATCTGCACTTCAACGAGATCTGCGACCAGTGCAGGCTCGAGGCTGATAAGGACTCGCCCGTCTGCGATTTCTACACGGGTGCTACTCAGAAGAACAACGTTTGTTCGCCTGCAGATAACAGCTACGGTAAGTGTGTTTGACGTTCTTGTGATTTGTCCCTTCTATCTGACTGTGGCTTTGGACGTCCGAGCCTCCAGACACCCGCGAATCGCGTGGCTAATATTTTGGGCCTTCCACTGCGTGTACTTATTATTTGAGAAAGTTTGCTTAATAACCGTTGGTAACCTCGTCTGTGCCTTTAATTTTTGCAACATTGCTCCTTAGCTGTGTGGTTCTGCCAAAACTTGCACTATATTTACGACGTGAGCTACAAAGACAAGTCCGGCGATTATGCCTTCGACATCCACAACCAGAATGCCCCCTACTCCTTCCAGTCTCGCAAGGACAAGTTCTACATCTCCTGCGTCGAGGGCATGTACGGCTGGTGCCGATTCTGTCCTGCCAACCTCGTCTGGTACACGATCAAGGAAGGTGGTGTTGAGCGAAAGGACTGCGGTATATGCGACTATCCTCCCACGGTTGCTCCCGGTCGATAAGCAAATGAAGCTATAAGCACAATAAAATAGTTTAGTAGGCTTTCTTAACAGCGGAATGTACATGGCACATTAGTATCTTTTTGTGAGGGACTCTCAATTTCTTTGGAACGTGATTGTAGATGTGTTGGGTTGGGCTTGGTTGTTTGCCCGATTATATTGTTAATTAGGCTGACGGATTGCAAAGTTTAAGCGCCTCGCTGAAAATATGCTTTTCTCAAAATTCTGTTTCTTTGATCGGCTGAGTGTTTCGCGAATGCGCTGGTGTGTAGCTGATGTATTCAGCTCGGGTGCGTCAGTTTCAGCACGCATTCAACATTCTGCTTTCTACACCGAAGTAAGACCGTTGCTGTTGTTTGGTCGTCTTGTCAACCTGGCTCTCGTTTTTAAGAGCTTTCTTTCCTAAAAGCTGAATAGAAAACCCCATGTCATATCCCCTGAAGAATTTTTAATTTTGGACGTTCTTTTATACTGACACAGCAAACAATTGCTGGACCAGGAACGACTTCTGCCTCTTGCAACTATACTCTTAATTTTTGCGCTGACAAGGCGATCAGCTGTATGCCGTAGACCTTACTTCGTAATATAGCACAACGGATCTCGCAAGTGCGGTAACTGGGATTAGGGGTGGGTGGTTTGTGCTGCCTTAGTCGACCAACTGATACTCGATGAGTAGTGTTACAACATGTATGGAGACAAAGTATGTGACACCTAATGAAAATTAGTTGTCTGATATAGTGTCTGAAAAACGATCTCCACTTGGCGCTTCGCGTATACTTATTCTACTTCGCATATATGCGCATATTTTTTATATATATATATATATATATATATATATATATATATATATATATTATATACATATGTATTGTAATGCATTGCATATTACTTTATATAATACATTATGTATTCTACATATGATAATATATTAATATAAAAACTAATTATTATAGCCTATAATGTTATGTATAGCTATATATATTATATATATGTATATTATAACATGGCCTACCTGTGGAAAGATAACTAATAATTATAAATTATGCAGTTAGTGTTGCGAGGAAGCCTCAAAACTGTCAATTTATAATATTTTTAGATTTAGGCACATAAATATGGCCGGAGGATGCAGAAAGCTAAAATTGTTCAATGAATACATTAATGTTCAATGAACACAAATGTCAAGCACCTTTATAAAAAGGTCCAAATAAAGTATCAACTGTAAATGGTGCCCCGTGAAAAGACCCGCGGTCTTCTAGGGGATCCATGCCCGAAAGCAAGTAGACTGGACTAATGGCAACTTTCTTGTTTACTTACATTAAAAAGTGGATTATCTTCTGTTTGTAATACTTCTACGGCGAATAACTAATTATGTAAAAATACGCTAACGATTATACTAAAAAACTTGGAGCATCGAAACATTCTCCTTACCATTCAATCTTGTTTGACTAGCCATTAGATCATTTGGTTCTTGTTTTTGTAATATTATTCTAAAGTAAAAGATGTATTACCATCAATAACTTGGTCGATTGTTCTTACATCTCCCTTCGGTAACTGAGATGGTTTGCAAACTATTTCCATTGTAAATGAAATCGGATTCCAGCAAAACGAGCGAAGACAGCAGGCGATTTAAATATATTACGCTATTACGCTATTATTCTATTGTTTTTCTAAGTTATCCGAAGACCCTTTTGACGAAGACGTTATATGCCACGATGAACAGCAGAAAAACAATAAAAAGGATGGAAAGAACAGATTCCCAGAAGAAAACAAATACTAAAGGAGAAAAAAGCTATGGAAAAGCTTGCTGCGTTGGTTGAGCCTGTGCAAGAATATTTTATTCTCACGTTTGCCAGAGAAACCAGATTTTTATACACGACCGAAATCAATGCAACCACAGCTATCGCGGCGTAGTGTTCATATCCTTAGGCATGACTGGAGTTTGAATCGCGCTGTATTCACTTAAGATATATTCACCGTATTCACTTGAGTTATGTAGAACGTCCAAAGCAATGCATATACTCCAGCATTCAGCGTCGGCATGTTTTCCGATAAGCAACCTGCCGATTCTTTGGCTCTGCATCCAACTGACATTTGAGCCTTTGAAGCCAGACCATGCTTCCCTTGCTTCGAACTCCAGTCTTCCCCAAAATAGGAGACAAAGCTTCGAATTGGTTTGTCAGCCATCTACTTTGCTGCGGTTGCGGTTGCTTTTTATCATTACTAGATATCGCACTGGACGCCTGAGAACTAGTGCTTTGAGGATTCGACCATGTATGTCTTCATATGTATCTCCAATAGCCATACCAATCGCGGTTGATGTTGAAGTGATAGAGATGACGTGTTCTCTAGATCGTGCTCGGATTTTCTCCCCTTGACTAAAATCCTTGTCAAATATTCGAGATATAGTTTCTTTGAAAGTGGTATTCTGATGGTCCCGGTTATCTTTCAGGAGATTGATACTTTCCTGTCGGATTATCGTCTCGTTCGTTCTTGAACTTCCGTCCGCTGTACAATTAGACGATTATTTGGATTTCAGTCGAACTACGCTTTTTGAGTTTTACATGCTTCAGTATTTGAACGTTTTTATTTTTTTCAATTGCGACTTTTAAACTGCCTCTGATGTTTTCAGTTGCCTGTCCAGAACCAGAAGCTCGCGTAGAGGAAATAAGAACAAATAATCACCAATTAGCACACTGATATTGGAAGTCACGTCAGCAACTATTCCTTCCAATTCAAAGTCGTAGGCTGTGTCTATTTAGAATGATTTGTGCTATGGCTCACGTGATTTGCAATTTATTCAGCGTTGTAGCCTTTCGCTGTGTTATAATTTCTTTTGGTATTTTAAAACCTAAATTCCGAAGAACCTTTGTACCAAGAATATTACAATAAATCGATAGGGTTTAAATTTTCCGTTGTCAAAGGCTTGTTCTTTTTTTCTTCTTTACGCAACTTCCAAACCTTGATTTCATATAGTTCTTTAAGAATTGCTGTACGCCTTTATTAAATTTAGATATAATCCCTCTACTTGATCTTTTAATACTCGCGTGCCAAGGTCTAATCCTCCAAACGAGGTGACACTTTCTCTCTCTGTAGACACTCGGGAAGACCTTCTCGACAAGAGAGGGAATTCTTTGTTGTTCATGCGAACGTTCAACTTCATAAAGAAATTCTATGATTTTATTAGTCATTTTTATGTATTGTTGGTAGTTTTTTAATGCCTATATTAAAAAAGATGGAATAATTAACTCTATCAAAACCCTTCTGCTGCTGCAGAAAGGACTCCTTTTTAAAAAGGCCTCAATAAAATTTGATCAGAATTTTCAAAAAATTTCTCATCAAACATAGAAAGTACAGAAAAGTTCTGGGTGTTGAGACTGCCAGTGTTAAACATTCGTTCAAACATACGATTATTGGTGTTCCAGCAACTCTTAGGCTAAGTGGGGTCGCTGAAAAAGCCATTTTGATAGTTAACATCACTGCTTTTATCAAAAGCTTCAAATTAAAATACTGACTAACAACATGCCCAATTACTGTCTTATTGAGCCGTTCAAAGAAACGCCACACTGATCTCCATAATAGCTTAATATGGAGATTTGAACAAAGTTTATCGCTTACATCAATATGAAAACGGTACTACTACGTGACGTATACTAACTTTGAAAAGGAGCTTTTCAAGTAAAGGAACAACTCGTTCTTTGTTAAGACGATGAAAAACGTTAGAAATATGGGGAGACTAAACTTGTCGGTAATAAAAGTACACACCTTGTTTATTTGTTTACAACATTCAATGATGATTTCAGAATTTAAAAAGCAAAGTCTAATTAATTGCCATGCCCTAAGGTCGCTATTTTCCTTTAATGCACTGCCAAGATATAATCACCGTAATAAAACGTAAGGCTAGCCATTTTTTATATTTACAAGGGACCCGCTTACAGTGCAGCTGGCAATCCTCAAGCGATTTGGGGTCAGGTGGCTGGAAGCTTATGTTCTCGAGCAACATATCGCTCGAGGTCTCCATAGGTTTCGAGTTCTTATTCGGACTCCAAGCAGTTGCTTGACCAGTTAAGACTCCAACCAAAGGTCTTTGACGAGACCCTTGCCCGGGACGAAACATACTTAAGACTAGCCATTTTTGTTAATAATACAAGCTTAACAGACGTAACAAAAATTAGCAAGGCTCTCCCGGCAGTGCCATACGCCGGAGAAAGAGCCACATTGCGGACTCCATACATGATGTAGGGTACGTGTCACATTATTTAATTATTTTAATAAATGAGAGTTCTTCCATTTTACGCAATACATGAGCTGCGCGTTTTTTCATTTAAGGTATTGCTGGTCTCATCTGGCTTTTATTTAGTTTAGACGTCATGAAGCCACACATATTCTCCAACTCATATGTTCTAACCGGAAAAGTCGGTCTATCTATCTATCTATCTATCTATCTATCTATCTATCTATCTATCTATCTATCTATCTATCTATCTATCTA
>QQSS02175388.1:7500-15096 GCA_003687565.2 Craspedacusta sowerbii | reverse complement strand
TATATATATATATATATATATATATATATATGTATGCATTAAACGCCCGGCACTGTCCTGCTCGGGATCTGTTGGTTGCGGCTAAAACTCTTTGCCGCAGAATCGTCGCTTCCATGTGCATTCCTCCATGGTCGTTAAACAAAGAACAAGTAAATCACTGTTAAGTTAACTGAAGTTGAGATGCACTAGCCGCTAACTAGTGTCCACAAGCAATGAGAAGTTCACACAATGGAACTGCAAGGAAATGTTCTGGAGACAGGTTTTCTTCGCAAGTATTTGGCCACCAAGGCTGCTCGGAAGAGAGCCCCTGCCACTGGAGGAGTTAAGAATCTCCACAGATACCGACCAGGTACCACCAGGTAATATATTCAGGGAGACGATGAATATTTTTATAAGCATACTTGCTTGCAAGCGCATTGCTCGGAAGGGTCAGTTAACGACAGAAGCTAGAATTTGGAGTCAACCTCTTATAACTAAAACATGTTACAACGTCGCAAATCATTAAGATCATGAACAAAATCGTATCTAGGTTGGCATCACTCCGTAAAATTGCATTCTCAGTCAAATAGCTTCTGCTTAGGCCTTAGCTGCTTGAATGCAGTAATGTTCTATAGTCATTGATAAGCAATTGCAAGAAAAGTGCGCCACATTAGAAATTTAATCGCGTTTTTCCTTCATTCTTAGGTACTTGGATAATATTTTGCTAAGGACTACTGTCCTTGCCATTGCCACTCCTGCTACATTAGTGCTCTCTTTATCGTCGGCAAGAATAGAAAAAAAAAAGCCTTTGCTCACGACAAAAAAAAACAATAAAAAAAAAACATCGGAAAATGTTACCCAGTACTTACAAACCTTAAAACTTTCTAACCGGATTAGGTGGTCTAATGCACATTTAGATTGCAATAAATGACAGTTCTCCTAAGCAATTGAAAAGTCGTTCTCCCATCAAGCTATACATAACTGACACAATAGCTACAGTTTGATGGCTTCTCCTTTTTCTTCCTGCACGGAGAAAACTAATGACCAACGTAGACTACGCTATTACATCTTCGAGCAGTTCAGTAAGTGAATATGGCACCTACACAATCTAAGCATGGTGACGATTGGAACATCAGTTCAAGCTCGCCTGCCTACTGTCGCCAGCAATCCAAGTTGTTTGTTCCGGTTGCCAGGCAGCACCAACGAAAAGTTGGTGCCGTTTTGTTTGTAAACGGAAAACCGCGCATGTACCTCACAGAATTGAGTACAGTGCTACAGTGTAATGTTCCCATGTGTATGAATGGGCGCAGTGTGTTGGTCTCTGCTGTGTTTACATAAAAAGTTCCAAATTCCTTCCACCAAAATATATTCCACTTTAAAATTAATAAAATTGTTCAGCTCTTCAGCCAAAAGGATTTTGTAAGATCTGAGCTTCCTATGACTTAACGTCAAGTTCCTATTTATAAAGGGCTGAGCTGCATGCAATCATGCCAAGACTTGAAAAACTTGCGCTGGAAGAAACAGCAAGCAAGCCTTCTTCGGTTGCAGCGTCTTCGAGAGCAACTGCCTGCTTTGCTTACAAACAGGTAGTTTTGGTATTTAGCGAATCCTTGGCCACAGGCGCTATTGTCTGGAACGCGCCGCATTCTTCCAACGCCCAATCCCTGGCCACGGTTTACTAAGGTTCCCTACAGGCTCATAATCGAACTGTGTTGTTTGCGGTGTCTGATGTTTTAGCACAGGCGCTGTGGTATGACCAACCGAGCCGGAGTGTTGCTTGTCATGGTGTGACAAGTTAGCCTGCATGTGACCAATGTGGAGAAGTTTTTCAGGTTTTCGTACAGACCAGGCTTGGAATAAATTTTGGAGTTTTTGCTCTAATTTCAATGATGAACGCGTTAACTATTCAGGATGACGAGAGCCCTCCGGCTCCGCCAACGAGAAACGTTTCTCAAAAAGGTCAGAATGACTTCGCATCCAGTGGCAATAAGCCCCTTCCTACAGCGCCAAAGCAAGACGAAAAGAAGAAAAACAAGACTACCTTTAAAATGTTTCCGCAAGGTCTGTAGCACTTTATATTTGTAGAACTGCGAAAATTTCGGTATGTATTTGTTAACAGGCATAAATGAGCCTTGACAAATTCAGCATTTTTAGAGTTCTTAGAAATTCCAGGGAAAGAGTCTGCTACATGCATGGCTGCTATGATCAGCTAAAGCACTTGGATTATTACAAAAAGGTTTCCTACAGTAAATTGAAATATACCAATGTGAGTCCCTTTCTTGTCCTCATTGGCAATTCTTAAGTTGCAAAGCCCACTTCCTTAAGTTGCTAAATTAGTATTTGCTGCAGCAGGTTATTTTTTATTTAGCCTATCAGTGATTTGGTTTGCTTACCATAAATTTTTAGTTTCAGATAACAGATGTGTGGCTGACTCCAAAGGAGCTCTATGTAACCCCCCCTTAAACCTGACTTTTCAGTGGCATAATGTATCAAATGCAAATTTAGCTTCCTGAATTAAATGCACTGCGGCTGTTAAAATCCAGTTCTGGCTAACAACAATTTGTCATGGCTATGCAGTTTGCTTGTTGCGTGCATCAGAATAATCAATCTTTTACCTTCTGGTCATTGAGTAAGGCCAGCAAAGTTTCTAGTTGGAATGTTGATCTGACTTACAGAGGTATGCTCTCATTATTTGTCATAAACTGTTTAAGCTATTTTTCCAGTTTTCTGAACTACCTTAAATTATGCCTGTGGGAGCCTCTATCATTAAGTACTTGTAAAAAAATTGTAATTCTAGGTGCTTAGTGTTATTTCCTGTTGGAACATGTATTCCAAATAGAATATTAGCAGATGCAATATGATTCTGGTTTTTATTGTGTCTATAGGTGAAATGTAGACTGTGTGAGTATGTTAGGGTTTCATGCAGTTGCAGCAGCAGTTTCACTCGCATCCATTTTGTGCGACAGACATTCTCGCTGAAAACTGTACTGTAAATGTGATCATGTAATACTGAATGTGATAACTGCCTAGTATTCCCTGGCACAAATTGCAGGTGTGGACTCTAGGATAACTGATGCTATTTGGTAAGTCCCGGGTCAGATCTGTTTGATTGCTCAAGCTACTAAGTGGAAAATTGAAGGTGCCACATTTGGTACTGCGATTCTGCAGCTATTCTTACTAGACTTTAGACGTCTCAATATTTTTGTTTTAAGTAAGAGTAAATAGGCCATGCTTGAGACTTTATTCACTATTAGTTAACTAAGTATAGCTTAGGGGAACTTTCTACTAATATTGCATAGCCCTGGCTAATTTTTTTTCTCCAATTTTTTTGTATAGACTAGAGGCTAAAATTAAAAGTGATATTAATGAGGTTTAGATTTACCAGGCTTAGTTCTTAAAGTCCAGGCGATTTGTAGGAAAGTGTACACTTTGGTTTGCTATGACAAATAGTAACAGTAAGATTTTATTAAGATGCAGGCAAGGAAAAATGAGCTCTTGTAATGATAGTTGATAAAGGTAGTGTCGGATCATGTTGCATGTTAGCTACAGCCATCAAATGCATGTCATGCTGAAAACATGCTGAAGTTTTTTTTGGTGTGACTTAAGGCTTGAGCTTGATTAGAAGCACAGGCATCCTGTTCATTGAGTATAATTTTGCAGTATTCATGGTATTCTGTCAAGAATGGCAATGTCTTAAGCTGGACAGTGTGTGCATTCATCTTTTACTTGGCTTATCTGGATATTGTTTTATTTAGCGAAATCAAAGAAGCCTGAGATATCTCTACCAACCCAATTCGAACACACTGTGCATGTAGGATTTGACCCTGTCACTGGTGATTTTACGGTACGAAATCATGCACAGAAATGTCTTGCTTAATTTTGATACTGAATTGCCATGTCACATTTTGTCTAGGTAAATTCATTTTGTGTTGGACTGAACAGAGTGAAGAAAGCATGCTTTGCCGTTAATGTCTGCTTGTAGTTAGCAACCTTGTCTTGTTCTAGCAACCCAACCATGTTCTTGTATACACATTACATGTCGTATTTTCTTGTAAGGTTGTTGCCCAAGTTGCTATTAATCATCTGGATAAGGAAGGTAGCAGTTATGTAATAGCAATTTTAAATTCCTTCATACTTAGATGTATGATCTTGGCTATGACCACTATAGTATAATCATTGCTAGGGGAGTATTCACATAGCTCAAGGGTAGAGTATTTTTGTGGTTCAAAGATGCTTTGAATCTCTCTTGCCATAAGATGTTCTTCTGCTGCAGAGATCAAACAAACAAAAATGTGAATGCACCATTAAAGGTTATCTGGTTAAATGTATAATGTTATAATTTTATGCCTATTAGGTATGTCATTTATTTTATAGGCACATTACCTGATAAATGTGCCCATGATATTGAGACAGGTCATATCAAGCATTAATGTAATTCATGCTGTCATGCTTTGTGCAGGGTATGCCTGAAGAATGGGCCAAGTTGCTGCAAGTGTCAAACATCACCCCTTCAGAGCAGAAGCAAAATCCACAAGCGGTTATTGATGTCCTGAAATTCTATGACTCCAACACTAAGAAAAAAGAGGAAGAGAAGTACATGAACTTTAGTAAAACACCAGCATGTAAGCTATTTTTTGTTTTCATTTTTGGGAAGTTAGTACCTGCTTCAGTGTTGGGATGGAGAATGTGTTAGTATGCTTTGTTTTACTGGAATCCTAAAAAAAAAAGCATCATTCAGGCTAGGTATGTGACAATTATGTGCGTAACATTTTAGTTAGTTGCTCAAAAAATCGTTGCTTGTGGGAATTCTGTGTGCTTTGTTCAATGTAAGTATCATGCTCTTCTAGATCTTCATTCACCGCCTTCAGAAGAAGCTGATTCTGACCATAAGCATCACCGTCGTGATGACACTGATGATGTTCCTCCTGCTTTGCCCACAAGACCAGAACACACCAAGTCGCGGGTACTCATTACTCATTCTCTGAAAGGGTTTCATGTTCTAAGGCTTATGAGGCTGATGAATTTCGGGAGAACGCAGCAAATCTGGATATCTATCCCGTTAATTGTATGTGTTCAAGTTATGAGGTGATGATGTTAATTATGGTCTATTATTTTGGGTGGCAATTTCTTCCTCTTACCTCATACATCTTAACAAGCGATTGAGAAACCCCTTTAAGTAGATTGTTGCTCTTTTTGTTTAGTTTATTACAGCTGATCAGCTTGCAGGCTCTGGCATAAAACCAGCTTCTCAACCTACACCTGCTGAAAATGAATGTGAGTGCTGCTGTTTAATTCAGTTTAACCAGGTCTGTCTATCTAATAATAGTTACCATGCTGTGCTGTTCAGGTGATTTTCTTTTGGAGCCGAGAACCCTTGTATCGAAGTAATCATTGGGAATTATTTCTGGTTATATGCAATTTTTCAAACGTCCTGTTAAATTTGCTAACCGGTTGTTCCATGCTGGACTTTCGTGTTGGGGTTTGTTGGGACTTACTTTTCTTCCAACAATTTGTGTAACTCTACTGTTGTTTTGCCTAATATTTGCAGCGAAAACAGGAAGCCAAGTTGTAAAAAGGAGAAAAATGACTGATGAAGAGATCATGGCAAAGCTAAGTATGTGCGATTCTTTTCGTATGCTAAAAGAATTCAAGCAGATAGGTAACCTTGAAATTCAGCATTTAATTCAATTACTAACTCTTGCCATAATGTGTTTTCGGGCAGGCGTTAAGTAATATGCGGATCTCTTACCTTGTCTAGCAGTTGGTGATATTTAGATAATATTTTCAAGGTGCAATTAAGGCTAAGAAGTTGGCAAACACTTTACTTCTAGGAACAATAGTAACTGTCGGAGATCCGAAGAGAAAGTATACTAATTTTGTAAAGATCGGCCAAGGGTGAGTATTCTTCTTTCTCAGCTTGCACACGTAAAAAGTTACAAAAGTTGTCCCTTTGAGCATTGTTTTGAGGCTTCAGGCTTTTTGCTTGGACCTGTAACTGATAGTCTCTTTGGGGACTCTGTGTCTGACCAGGTATGGTGTAGCTGGTACTGGGGACGCTTTCACCATGTGACTTATAGTCTCTTTGGGGACTTTGTCTGATCAAGTGTAGCTTATGCTGGGGACGCTTCCGCGCTCGCCTTGCATTCGATCTTGGATAGTTTCTTCCTTTCTCATTTCGCTTCTTATTATTTTGGTTGTGGGTAAGTTCGCAATTTGCATGCATTTTGGCGTCGTGAGGGTGAAAACACGAGGCCGCGGGAGGTACGTGTCATCCTTATGATCCACTTCGGGGTAGGCCTGTCTACCCCGTAAGTGCATGTAATAATTACACTCTATCGAACTACCTCAATTAGCGCAGATAAATCGATTATCGCTTGGGCCATCGTAAGATCAAAGAAATTTTATTTGATATAATTTTCAAACAGTAAAATGTAACGTAGAACTTCTGTTAGCACTGGCACAGAGTGGTTTTGGATGCATCTGTAAATGCGGTTTTATTTTTGGCCTGCCCTCTCAAAGCCGAATGTATTGTTTTTATGACCGTCTACCTGCACATTGCGGATATTTCCGTACTTTTCATCCTTAAAATCGAGCCGGAAAACGTCTTGTTGATCATTTTGTATGCAGCAATGGTGTCGCAGCCTTCCATAATTGGAAAGGCGCTCTGAGTGCGTAGTAAGGTGCGCAAACTTGTGACGATGGTTGGTTAGGGCAGGGACGTATTTGACGGGATCCTACCCGCCGATGATCCGCATCATACCCATTGATATGCTGTGTCTTATTATCTTAGTGCATCAGGAGTGGTGAATAGCGCTATAGAAATTGCTACTGGAAATACGGTGAGTCTGATGCTACCGTTACCTCTGAGGTTGAAATGACTTTGTATAAAGTGGAAATCTCCGGCAAAATCGCCTAAAGATGTGCCTGCGTGTAGCGCATGTTTTCATCTGACACTTCGTTTGATTCAGCAGGTCAGGTTTAACTCGATCAGCTTACGTTTAAAAACACCTTATCCTAAAAAAATTGCTTCATTCTGTATCATTGGAACTTGGGTTTTTTAGGTTGCGATTAAACAGATGAACCTGTCACAGCAGCCTAAAAAGGTCAGTGCTTGTGAACTTATCAGCTATGCCTCAAGTACGTGTTTTAGTGTCTGTTTTGAGATTTGCGTGGCTCAAGCCATGCCTGTTAGCTGCATCAAAAATGCAGGCTAATCGGGAAGGTGGTTCTGAAGAGAGTAGCACCTGCCTATCACTTCGGTAGTGTGCTGGTTCCTAAGCGGCCATATCGGTTCTGTGTGTACTCATTTTGTGTGGTGCTGGCGAGGTAAAGGATTGTTTATAATCTAAGGATTCATTCAAGGCTGTTAATCCTAAAAACAGTTTACTTAACCCAGCTAGCTCAGGCAAAAGATCTGACTTCATGTATGATTTTTTTTTTGTCATTCTGACCCATTCGTCGCCGCGCATACTTTAAGTCCTGATTTGGCATTTTAGCATGCAAACTCGGTCAGGTAGGGTCTTGCGTTCTTTGGTTTGTCGCATCCTGTAGGTGCATAGGTATGCATATTTAGGAACGCGTTTACGTACGCGTGTTCTACGTAGAGAGCCGACAAAA
>QQSS02175388.1:0-2500 GCA_003687565.2 Craspedacusta sowerbii | reverse complement strand
ATCAAAGTTGTTACTAGGTAAAAAATTTAAATCGATTATTTGTAAACAAATAACCATTGAGCCCCATTCTCATCTTTAACTTACAGCCACTTCTCTGGCTACTGTCAACCAAATCCCTGTGTCTACGCTATTTCTGTGACTCGGCTGCTGCAGAGGCTGTAGCATAAAGAATTAATGACCATTATTGAATTTTTAATTATTACCAATCATTGAATTATTCGTATTACATGCGAAACTTACGTAAGATTAGCCATTCGGTTATTTACAAGGGATTCTTCCCGCGTACCGCGCAGCAGGCAATGCCCAAGTGATTTGGGGGCAGGCTGCCAAAACTGTGACGATCTCGTGCAACTGTTCATTTGAGAGCTTATGTTCTCGTGAGGCGGTGCACTTGAGATCTCCAGGGGTTTTGAGTTCTTAATGGGACTCCAAGCAGTTGCTTGGCCAGTTAAGACTCCAACCGATAGTCTCTGACGAGTTCCTTGGCCGGGACGAAACGTACGTAAGACTAGCCATTTAATTATTGTTGAGTGTCAAAACAGGGACTGCCAGAGGACACGGCTTTAAAGTGATTCCTTGCTTTGAAAAGTCATGCATTCTGGACGCAGCACTGCCTCCCATGAACATAATGTACTCATTTGCAAGGATATCATTTTAGCTAAGTGAACTAGTCTTTAAAAAAAAAATTAATTCCTTTGGAACTTCGCACACCGGCAATCCTTTGTGGAAGCAAACATGAGAAAACTGCTCTTGAGAGTTACGATAAAAAAAATCAGTAGCTACCATATTGATTTAAAATTTGAGACCAAAGAATTCATGAAGCATACCACTTTCCTGGTGCGTCAGCTGGTGCAATAGGTACGTGCAAATGTAATGAAAGATTTATTATAGGAATAAACTGCCCATAAAAGTGTAAAGACATGACCTCTATTACGACATGTGTCGAGAATGCAAACTTTTACCTGGACAAGGATTTTACCTGGACAAGGATTTGATGTTGAAGGCTGGTCGTAAAATCATGATCCATGTGCAGAATTAAATGCATGCATACACAGTGACTTTGAGCCACTTCGTCATATGGACTCTGTTAAGTTCTGTTATGTATGACAAAGTTCTGTCATGCTAGAACAGATATGTTTAGCCTTTTTTCAAAATATTAAGTTTTTCAAAGTTTTTCAAAAAAAAAAAATATGATGTAGATTCGAAAAGAAGAGCAGGGAATAAATCTTTTACATATACCATATACGTGCTCAGAGCAAATTTAAACATATTTCCCCTTGGGTGCCCATCCACTATCATCCTCGTTCTCGCGTTTTATTGCCTGAACCCACAATTTCCACTTCTCTGCATTCTTGTTGCGATCTGGGAATAGATTAAGTGACTGTCCTGCCTTTCTCATCATGTTATAAATCGAGGCAACCGACGGCAATGCAACCTTAAGGTATTCTCGAGTTAACTAACTACAGCCGCTCGTAAGCAAAATTCGGTTTTCACCCAGCTCTGTTTCTTATGGACATGTTGCCAAGCGTAACCGAATCGGTCCATTTCTGGCTTCACTGAAGCTTCAGTTTGCCGCGGAAATCCTTGTTTGTTTGTTGTTGTTGTTTTGTTTTTTTTTTCGCGTTTTTGCTTGCTTCCTTCGGCTCATCCTTGCGGTCTTGCGTGAAGCCCATTTAACTTGAACCTGTGCTTACTATGGCTTGAAGCCAATTTGATTGGTTGATTGATCGATTGACTCGATGCTTTAGCCCGTGCTCCTGACTTTCTAGTTGTTATGTTCCCGACATCATCTGCGTTGTTCTGTGCGGATACATCATCTTCATTAGAATCGAGTTTGGTCTTGAAGTTCTTCTATCGCTATGATAGGTTGACTCTTATTGCAGGTGTTAAGTGTTGGTCAATAGCGTTACCTCCGCTACAAAAACACTCACTTTCACTTTCACAACATTTATTTACTTACTCGCTGATGATCATGCGTGGCTTTCATACTCAAACTCAGTAGACTCTTCCCTTCATGCTCACTAGACTCTCCCCCTCAACTGTCAAATTCTCTGACCTTACGTTAAAAAAGGTTGTTTACGTCGCACAGCCACTGGAATTTCTCACCCTGAGAAGCAAACCGTGGCAATGTGTCATTTTAGTCGTAAATTTACATGTTTATGGGGATTTAAAAATGATGCATGGTTTTGTGTCTTTCGCTATCTGCCGTTGAATGTCACCATTGCGCCGAGTCTCTGCTTCTGGACCTAGTCGTTTTGCATGTGACGACATTGCCGTGTTATAAACCCATAATCAACCTTACAGATGATCAGCTCATATGAACCTTAGCGAACTTCTCACCAAAGTGAAATGTGTTAGCTGCCTATAGAACATAATATTGCGTTGTGCAAATGATGGTGATAATGATGATGATGATGATGATCATGAGGAGGATGATGATGATGATGATGATGATGATGATGATGATGATGATGATGATGATGATGATGATGATGATGAT
>QQSS02175377.1:0-15097 GCA_003687565.2 Craspedacusta sowerbii | reverse complement strand
CCAATTTTTCTGCTCGTGAATATTGGCTGAATTGGTACCCGTACTTTACATGCCAGATCATTTAGACGGTGCTTTAGTTTGCGCGCGCTTTTTGAATTATTATAAGGAATAATAAATCGCACGATCTCATCGGCGAAACTGTCATCCACGTTATGCTGGCGGGTAATGCATTTTTCGACAAAGTCCAATACAATCCGGTCAATGAAAGCTGACTGGTAGGCTAACTTTAAAAACGTTGTGCGCAAATGTTTGACTTCTTCGTTAATAGCGGACCAATCGCTACTCAAGCGATAGACTCTGTACAGCATTGAATTGATAAAAGCTACAGAGTATCCGTTTGACTCTGGAAGTCCAGTAGGAGACCAGTGTCCGTTGGCTTATGAAAAACAGCTGTAGATGGTATCCGCTTTGCCGTGTTTATCCATGCGCCACAGACTGAGATGGCGTTGTTCTGTTCCACTTCTGCTGTAAAAGACAGCGTCGAATGAAGACTGTTAAGCTCAGTAAAGAAGTCCTTGGAAATTGTCAAGGTGCCATCGACGAAGCGTTTGTAAAGGTTCACGTCTCTGCGCAGTAGTCGCTCCCAAATGGGAATGCCTGCTAATAATAATATATTCACCAATTCACTGAACGTACTGTCAGACTCGATAAAGTCAAAGCTGTTTTAGCTCGACTTCGAAGATTTGACTGTGGCAATCTGCGCTCTGCTTGTTTTTTTTTTTTTTTTGTTTGTGTTCTTGTTCGTTTAGTCTGACGATGGTCCAAGAAAGGACCGAAACGTCACAAAAATTGTTAGCTTTATTTGTTGCCTTGAAGATTTACCCATGAAGGCCCCTTATGTCTTCTCCAAAGACAGGTAAAACGGAAAATTAAGCGCATACGCGCGAAGGAGGCGCGCAGCTGTTGCGATTACTACAAATCGTTTTAGCAAGTTTTTTTTAACTTGTTGTAAAGCGATTCGGTTTGGTAACCTTCAATCCATAACGATTACTGAGCAGCAAAAGGTCCTCATAGCTTCCGAGCGACAAAACACTGTTAGAAAGTAATTTGTATAGTTAAGTATTACCGAAAAACCTTTTGGGCTTTCCTAAAAATTTATCGCGAAAACGCGAAATAAGTAGGATCAACTGTGTGAGTCGTGCTCATCTTCAGCCACAATTTTCCTCTTTATTACGAAATGGAAACTCGGAGTAGGACAAATGCGGAAGCGATTTCAGATGTAAAATATTTCTAATCGTCCTTGGCGTCATCGGTCACTTGGAGGCGCTTTTTTCTTTCGCATGTAGCTGCCGATAAGCTTTTTTCCTCGAAGAAGCGACTCCTGCAGCTGTTTGAAGAAGCATTACCTCCTGTTTGTATAAGTCGCCGCGAAGACCGTTCACAAATGTCCGGAAAATAGGTCAATCGTAGTAAAACACTGGCGTCCCAATACGTCGTGACAGTCTTCGACCGCACTCTTCGCTCGCGCAAGGCCCACATTTCTATTGAAAATGCCGCTGCTTGGTAAGTTTCATCTCGACCTTGCAGCCATCTCTTGCAAGGTACATAAGGGTGTTCAAAATACGTCAGCAACTCCTTCATTTCTACGCATTCGGGTTTCGATGCAGAAAGTATGTCAGAAGCTCCCGATACGCCTATGTTGGTAAGAAAGCTATTGCTGGCAAACTGCCTTACGATGTTATCGTGCTCATCAGCTGCCTTCAAACTTAGGCCGTTAACCTTGCTCAAGAAATTTTAAAAGAGATGGAAATAGCATCCTGTAACAGTTGTCTGCGTGAGTCACGTAGAAAAGGCTTTATCTGAGTCCGTTAACATTGGTGCAAGCTTCGTTCTTTCTTGCAGAAGCCTACCGTACGATTGTTCAGGTTTTGTTTTTTGTAAGCAGGCAATATAACACAGCTGGCTTTACAGCATCACAGGCAGTAAAGAGTATCGAATAAATTCTCGCAAACGAGGCGAGGTCCCGCTGTCATCAAACCAGCCTTGCATTGACGATTGACGATTTTGTATTCACGCATTTGCATCCATTCAAATGCGACCTTTCGAAGAAAGCAGTTATTCTGGTCAGGACCGCAAGAGTCTGAAAAAAAAGCTCTCAAAAAGGTTTCATAGTCCCAGAACGCTTCACTTTCATGTATTTCATGTGCAATTGTTCGCTATAGAACAGTCAAAGAACCGACTTTTGCAAGATGTCTCATTTTTGCATTGCGCCGTCCGCCATCATGCTTAACGCAAAGTGCAATGTCGTTCCTGCTAGTCATGAATTTTATGGGCAGCTGGAATTGCCAAAATGCTAGAGTCATGGAATGTAGACATGTCGTGGTAATCTAGTCGTGTTTCATGTTAAAGTATTGCGAGCACAGCCTGGGCATGTACTGTGCTTAGGTCTCCAGTTAATAATGAATTGCTGATGAGGTTGCACATCTACTAAGCAAGTCAATCTCCAATTATCTAGATACTTTGCTGCGAGTCTTTTGTCTGCTATTTCGTTACCTAGTTTGTAAGTAGGGTTCACAACGCATGCAGCCTATATATTGCATGTTCTGAATAAAATCTGTTGTACGCGTGTTTTGAAATTATTAAAGTGTGATAATGTTCCTCATTGACTTTGAAAATGTAGGCAGAATTTGTGGGTAGTGGAAAGCCGTGCTAGAGCGCTCTTTCTGGGCCATGCCAGTTATGTGAACTGCAATGAGGTCTTGGAACACTTGGGCTAACATGTACTGATAATCCTATATCTTGAGAGGCACATTCCGTGTGGCATTAATGATTACGTTTGCTGTTTTAGTCATAGAATATCACAATTGACATGAGGTTTAAGAGACTGCATGTGATTGAACTAGTCATTGTCCCATATGTTGTTGTAGTACTTCATTTTGGCTTTTCTGTTTTTCAGGTTGACAAAACCGTCGTCTGCGGTATTGGTTCTGGCACAGTTGGCGTTAGCCTTACTGACTTTAATGATGCTGAGAGCGCTGGACTTTTGCAGAATGCTCAAATTTATTTTGGACATGTGAATGGCAGCTACGTCCAGTGGCCCGCTATGAACTTGAGTGCTCGTGACGATCATAGCAGTTGCAGGCGTTTTGAACCAGGGCTTAGGTATGACAATTTTTGATGAATGGGTAATATAATGGAAAACACTAGTTGAGCTGGAAATATGGTCTTAAAAATGAGATTTTGTGTGAATATTCCTACAGTTAGGAGAGTTTATGTGTCCCGCATTTCGATTATTAAGAAGTTTGGAGAAGTTCGTGGAAAGTATAGTTTGAGTTTGCAATATGCTTTAATTTTAAATCCGATTTTGTCCTACGCATTCCACAACATGTCGGAATCCCTATTAAAGCGCATTCCAAGTTTTTAAGCCCGAAAAATTCACGTACAGGTTATGCCTGAGTGTGATCATGAATATTGTATAATAATCATGTAAAATCATGAATCCCCAAGCATTCCCCAAGCATTTCCCAAGCAGTGTTTTCGGTAGTGTCAATTAGTAATGTAAAATTGCTTGAGTGATAAGCTGAAGTCAAGAATTCCCTGGTACCACAAAACAAGAGCGAATCGCGCAGCCATGGGCAAGGTCAGGACTTTAAGCACAGTTTTAGGTCAAATATGTTTTTTTTTTCTTATCTGGAGTTGCAAGTAAATCCCGGTATGTCGCAAGTGCAGTTGGGTTTGTGGAAAGAAAGGAAGGTTTAAGGAATTTGAAATTTCATTCATTCATTCATTCATTCATTAAGGTGTCATGCAGATGTGAATTTTAAGTTTACAATCATTTTGGGTGGTTCAGACAGAGTTATATGGAGTTCTCGATTTCAAGTATTTCTGGCGAACAGTTTTCGTAGCAAAGTCAAATAAGTTTGTATATCCAGCTATAGGTGCTGTCTGGCTCGAACATTATCCTTTAGTTGCTTGAAAATGTGACCTGTCCTGATTTTGATGTACTTGTTTGTATTTTTTTGTTTTCAGTCCATGGTATGTATCGGCATTGCGTCCCATATCTGGCAGGGAGGTCGTTTTCCTTGTGGACGTCTCCTATCCGTCTTATAAGACAGCACAAGCTGTAGAAAGTTTGATGCAAATGCTTCTTAATGCGTTTGACCCGCGCGACAAGGTGATGGCATGTTATGTTAACGCCGTATCGAAGACCACGCTCGGGATGTTTTTGCTTCTTTATTCTATATTTCCTGTTTTCGTTAAAGTTCCACGCAATGTTTTGTTTTGGTGCGTGTAGTTTTGGGGTTGCTTCTGTGTGATATCAGTTGCAATGGTCATGGCATCCGGTACTGTCAAGATGCAGATACGATAGTGTATTATAAGTGCAACGCGTAAGCTCATGAGGATTCCAGACAGGGATCTGTGGTGAACGAAAGAGCAACTCTGCAATCCCAGGTACACACGTTGAGGTTTCAACACATGGGAACATGTGATTGTTGCAAAGTCATTTGCGTGGGTTGCATGTCGACGGCAAAACATTCTGCACTCCCTAACAGCGGTTAAAAGGAGATTAAGATGCTCATAGTATAGACCAGCGTGGATGTGAATCCTAGGGAATGATAGTGAAAATCAACGGTACGTTTATAAAAACTTTTTACGAAATGCGATATCGGACGATGATCAAGTCTTCTTAGCTATACTTTCTTGTATAAAGAACTTTCATTTGTACAGAGTTGAGTCAAATTTGAGATGCAGGTAGTTGCTGACGTAGTGCGGAGAATTAAAAGTTATACAGGGACGGTGACCAAAGCGATGTATACTATGAAAGACGAGTCTCATCTTTGAGAGCAATAGAATCTGATAACTGGATTAGCTGTGTTTTGCGCAACTCCAGGCAAAATTTTAGCAACATGTCTCAAATATTTGTTTGGTTTTTATTGTTATGTACTATTTGGTGAGCTTTGCAAGTTGGTAAACGCGTGGCTTTTGCGTTTTTCTAAACCTTGCCCAGGACCCTTGCTTATTCACGTTTTCGTCTGCTTTATTAGAGAACCGCTAAATTTTTTCCTGGGCTCGTCGAGTATATTGAAACAATCGCTTGTTTTTAATGTCTTCTCACCATGGTGTATTCGTATCATGAACTGGTTTGTGAAGTGCAGTGCATATGATCAAATTTATTTTTTGTAGATCGGTGTGGTTTTGTTTGACAACACAGGACCACTCGTGCCCCCGACTGCTTGCCTTAAAAGTTCTGTGATGCAAGCAACTCCTTCTGTTCTAAAAGAAATCTTGAGATTTGTTTCAAATCGACTGAATGTATCCCAAACCCAAGGTACCGATCAAACTATGCGGTGATATTGTTCGTAACGTACGTCATTTGGTAATTTGTTGATTGCTCAAAGTGCCAACGTTCTTTAAAAGGTGCATTTTTATTCGCATTTTGGTACTCAATGTTTGACCTGTTACGATTCTGAAGTTTAAGATTACATCTTTGACCTACTTATCTTCATATCAAATCATCGGTTGATATATTGATGTCAGTTAGCATATTAATATATAAGTTGGTATGGAGGATCTGCGCAATGCTAGTCTATGTCCTATGTATTCAACGAATCGACCTGCAAACGTGGTTTTTGGCATGTAGTGGAATGCCGCATATGAAGTATCTATGGTTGGTGTTATGTTTTTTTATTTATTTGTTTGCAGCAGTCCGCAATTTCAGTGAACTCATCAGGATGGGTGTCTCTCGATTCACAGCAAATTCCTCAGGTATGCGCGTAGAATTGAAAAAGTGGATCGTTTATGGGGGGGGGGGTGCCTTTGTTACTCCCTCCTTTGCCAAGGTTTGCCAAATATTGCGGTGTAGTTATGTGTCGAAGAAGTTGGTATACTCAACCATTGGAGGAATTCAAGCCATGGTTAACATGGAGTTTCACCCATTGAATTGTCATTTTTAATCGAACGCGTTGCCTGTTTTTTTTTTTACGGCTGCCCAGTACAAGCTATGACATGAAGTTGCTATAGTGTTCTATCAAGTGACATAATGCAATCGAATGTAGTGCAATTTATTATGTTGAAGCCCAATTCACTTTCCTTCTGGCTGAATGATGTATAACTATGTATTACATATTGTAATATGCTTAAATTTAACATGAATTATACATAATATCATACAATGCGATGTAATGTAATGTTGCATGTTATGACATGAAGTCGTATAGATGTGGTATGATATGAGGCATCACAATATCAAATAAAGTCTAAAGATAATTTACGCTTTAGAGAATGAATTATTTCATGAATAGTATGAGCATATAGCGTTAATGTGTATTATCCTAGTCCCTGTAATCCTATTCTATTACGTGGTTTTATGAATGCATTCATCCTGAGCATTGTGCAAAGGCTTTTTAGGATCTAAAACCGATGCCGTATTTCTGAATTAGTTGCTTGTTTAGTTTTGTTTCGTACTTTAGCCGATAAATGCGTGGTGCTTGTCACAGCTGGCTTGTATAACGTTTCCATCAAGGCGGCAGTAAATGAAAAGTACGGCTCTCAAGTGCATGTTTTGGCTTTGGGAGGTGAGTTTGCGTGTTGAGTGCCTCCGATGTCTGCGTTGCTGTTCTCTTTGCCATGTTGTGTCTCTGGACCTTCCCTGGACAGTTACAACAGGGTAGCGTTGATGTTTGTTGTGACGATGCCTTTTCTGTCATTGAAAGGCATTTGTTTCTGATGTGTTTGAATTCGTTCCTATCGCGTTCCAAACTGCTCGCCTTGAAACGTCTGCCCCGATCTTTGTGCAAAGGGCACAGTGTTAGTGAACTTGGTCGGGTTTTGTTTTAATCCTGTCATTATTTGCGTAGATTATCCGGAGTCTAGTGAAGAGCCGATTTCCAGTGATGTAAGTGGTGTAGCAAACGCACTTAAATTTAATGACGTTATATTCGTCATTAGCTTCTTATAGAAGAAAGTTAAATGTGCTATCTAATTTATGATTTACGCTTGGGGGTTTTTGGTTTAACAAAGTATCCGGTGATTTCCGTATTGTTTTATTCGTGTTACTTTGTGTGTTCGCTTTAATTTTGCTCATGTTAGTTAAAAACATCTTTCTTCATATATGCTAAGTGCAAAGAGGAACTGATTCGTGTTGAGCCCAATTGGATAATATCTTGCCTTATGCTTAGACTATCCAATCGCTAGCTAGGGAAATTTTTTTCGCCACCGTGAATTATGCAATATTATGATTTCATTCTTGTCTCATTTAGAATGTCAGATACGTACAAATCACAGAAAGCAATCCAAGTACATTGGCTCGGTACCTGCACCGTCTATGGCCTCCTGAATATGGTCTCAAGTTCACTATGCCATATTACGACTTCAGTGTCGCTGGTAGGTTTTAAAGTGCTTGATTTCATGGGATTATTTCGTTCAGTCGTCGGTCCTTTCTCCATGCAAAGATTTAGTGGTGCAGCAGTGTCTTTAGTTTTGATTCTGCTCCCAGTGAAATGGAATGCTCAAAACTCTCTCGAAAATCCAGCTGATGCTTGATGATCGTAGCAAGCAGGTCCTATTTGTAGGGAAACCTTGTAATGGAATGAAGCTTCATGTAATTATTCATCAATGTAAGCGATTGCTGCATGCAGTTTGGACTGTTTTTGTATATTGCTTAGATCATTGTATTATATGTGTGCCTATGTTTTATGATTAACCTCTATGCTTCGATGCCGCGAGAACTTGCTGTTGACCTTCTTTGCACTTTTTTTTAAGGACATCTTATTGATATGACTACCGCCTGCTGTAAAGGCTCTCCTTGCAATTTTCTGGGTGTCGCTGGATTTTCTCTGATAGCATCAGAGTTTTTCTCCGTGGAGCAGGAAGTATCTAGCGAATCTTACTACTTTATTATCGATTCGAATGGTAAGAACCTCGCTTGTTGGTGGCGTAATTTGTGTATTCCTAACTGTTGGTAGGTTAGCTTTTCCTCCTTTTGCACTTGCATGTCCCTTACTGTAAGTACCTGATAAGTATCGTCGACTACCACTTGTCAATGCGAGGAGCATCTAAATTCTATTCAGTCAGCGCCCGTTTGGGGATATTGCTAGCTCCTGTTGAATCTATCCGCCGCATGTCACACGCCCGTCCTTGTCCGCCGGTAAATGCATGGCGGCTCCGATGGCCTGGGTGGCTGGTGGCGATGTGTGCAATCTCATACATGTCTGTTTATGCGAAAATTGTGTGTGTGTGTGTGTGTGTGTGCATGCGTGTGTGTGTGCATGCGTGTGTGTGTGTGGGTGTGTATGTGTGTGTGTGTGTGCACGCGTGTGTGCGACGTGCATGCGAGATTTACTTTGTTTGTGTTTGTGTGGGTGTTTGTGGGTGGGTGTGTTTGTGTGGGTGTGTATGTGTTTGAGTGTGCGACGTTCATGCGGCATTTACTTGACGATGGCAGATTTCGATTGCCTGAACATTCAAGGCAGAATTTCTAAATCATCTGTTTCTTGAAAGAGATTTCATTAGATCCAGTCTCGTGCTCGACGGTATGATATGCATCCTCGTAAATCAAATATCCTTTTCTAGGTATTGCATACTTCCACCCTAAGCTGAGATACCCGACAGCTTGGAAAGACAAGTCAATGGCCGTTCACATTACAAATCTGGAAACGGCAGCTGAGTTTAAGAGAATCGCTGAAGTGATGAGGTAGAAGTCTACTTCTTGCTGCCGTCACTGTTCAGACGCTATCGGCTGTGGGTTTGCACCTACGCTTAAATGCTGCTAACGAGATCTTGATGAGTCTTAGGGCAGAACAAAAACCCGGCTCTTGTAGACGTCGTCCGGTTCTAAATCTTCTTTATGCTTAATGCTTATTTTCGTGCTTAAGAGATTCGTGTTTCGTCCTATAATTTTTCGTAAAACTGCTGGGTTCGGGTACTGATCCATGAAAACAAATAGTTTTGGTAATTGTTGATTGCAATCTAGCTTGATGTTTATGCAATTCGTTTTATGAGCAGAAAATTAGGTTTCATTCGTATATGCACTCCAGAGGCAGAGACTTTTCAGAGACAGAGGTTTTTCATAGTTTCATTGGTCCCTAAACAATTTTTTTGTTTCGAAGAACCTCCATATCTAAGCAATGAAAATTTGTCCAATCATAATTGGCTGACGGAGCGTACAAACCTGTGAATATATCTTTACACAAGTACTGCTTATTGGAAATACTTGACTAGACATTACAGAGCGTAGGTATATCAAAGTTTTCTTACTGCATCCAAGCGCTTGCTCAAGAACAACAGGATTCTGTTTGCAAGATGTATCTGTAGTGCTATGTGGGTTATCTACTCAGCGGAACACGAGGCAATAGATTTGTTGCTTTGGGAGCTACAATACGATAGGTTTGAGACGCAAACTTTGATACGCCTTAGTTTAATGTTCTCATGTTGCCACGTGTTTGTAGTTAGTCTAACGGTAGCAGCTTCTTTGGCTGCCTTGTTATTGTCGGGCTCAATTCGGAGAATTCGCTCTGAAACTGAGCTGATTGCAAGAAAACGCTATGAAATGGGCTCTTTGCTTTTTTAAATAAAGCATATCTCGCATATCTGAACACGATCCACGACGAAGCAACTAAAAGAAATTATTTCTTGAACTTCGTGACCAGCTTCGTAAAGAAACAGAACATGAGACAAAGGGGAGTGGAGTGAGTTAGCATAATTGGTGGGTGGTGATGAAGTCTGGGTGAGACTTAGCTGTATCAGATTTTTCCGGAAGAAGAGCATTGATTTATAATTTATGACTATTTATAGTATATTTTATGAATAATAATTACCCTTTCAAAAATCTTTTGTAGTTGTAACGCAAAAAGCAATACAAATTATCTTGGCTAGTTAATAAAACGCTAATGAAATAAAGGAGCCGTCGGTACGGTAATTACATGCGATAATAATGTCATATTATTGATAGTTAAAATTAAATGGATCTTGTTAGTCAGTGGCAACGCGTGGTTTCTTCAGCCTTTATGTCTGCTTACCTTTTATTGTCAAACGAAGCGGTTCTTCAACCTTGAGCCTACCTTGTACTGAGCATGAATGGAAGTTTGATACACGTCAGCTGTTGTTCTTTTAAACCAGGTTTTCTTGCCGGTTCCTTGCCTCTAGTTTTATGATAACTGTGAAACCTCGCGCTACTGCATGCACACTGCATTTCATCATTTGGCAATTTCATGAAACTTCGTGGCAAAGCTGTGTAATTCATTTGTATTGACTCTTGGAATAATTGTTTTCAGAAGCCATCGCAGCACTCCATGTGGCTTAGTATGTTGCAGATTCCGAAAAATGTGTGATGTTGCTTTTTTTGCGTCTTTGTAACTTTTTGTTTTCATGCCCATAGTCGGTGGCCTCCCAAGGTCGGACTCGTTGAAAAGCAGTCCATTCTTGTGAATGTATCCGTTGCAAGAGGACACAGTCTAAATGATGGGTCAAAGTTTGAAGAGCGTCTCATAACCTACATGTGGACAAAGGTAAGGAGGCCTTGGTTTGTAATCTGAAGTGCATGTGGTTTGAAGGAGTCTTTGGTTTTTGGGTCTTCTTGATACGCGACTGTTGATTGTCTATCAGGAATTTACTACTTCTGCGACTGAAATGTATGTACTCATACTCCAAAGTAGAGTTGTATTTCGATGGTTTCTAGAGGTTAAAAATAGACTCAGACTGATCTTAGTTGAATGTTTGCTTTCAGTCATTGTGGCTTCTGAGATGTATGCTCCAAAGCTGTGTGACACACAGCCCCCAGGTCTTCTCCTTTCATTATATTAAAAATTACTGCAAAGGATCTCTGGAATCAATGGGTTTTCTGCAGGTTTTGCATCATTTATTGCAAGTAACTGCTGAGCGTTTAAAAGATATTTTATGGTTTCTCGCTTGCTCCGAGTTTTTTTGTCCTCGTATGCGAATTGAGACGCCTCGAGAGTCGTTAAAGTTATCGGCTGTAGATGCGTTGTGGGTCACAGCATCTGTATGCATGGCGCTCTCCTCGCTTTAAAAGACGCATCTCTTATGCAGGTGGCAAGGCAAGCTGCTCTTTCGACCTGCCAGTCAACTGCAGCTTCCTACCCTGGAAAAATTTTTCCTTATGTCGGCCCTTTCTGAGGACGTGGATCGATTTTATGTATCGTCCACCTCTCGGTTTTCGTTCATTTGATGCAAGCCGCGCTTATTGTAGAGTTTGATTTATGTTTCCTTGTGACAATTTTAAAGGTTTTTTTTGTTGTTGTTATGTGGCGTCTCAAATTGTTTGCCGTTATGATAGTTTTGCTCTTATGCTTTGATTGCATGCTACCGGCACTGGTGTTATGTACTTACGGATGGAAATTGCATGTCCTGCATATTAGAAGACTGCTCCTGCCTTTATGGCTTAATTATTATCTTATTACAGGTGTTGTTTCTTTTTTTGTCTTTTGCTGCTTGCTAAGACTTTTTTGTTTATTTGTTTGCGACGTGCTAAGAAATGTTCTCGAACGGAAAAATTGAAATCGGTGTGTGCAAGATGGTGATTACCATGTAATCTATGCCTCGCTGTTAATCTCACAAGGTTCGCTTATATGTGTGTAGTGTCCTTACTTCAGATATTGTGCTTTCTAGGTCGACAGGAGTGATTTTGTTGTCGTGTTGGTGGTGCAAGGAAATTTTACCAATGATCAGCGTCCGTATAGCATACGATTTAGTGATCTCACTCCCGGCACTGATGTTCCCCTGTATTACCAGCTCAACTTGTATACGGGCGATCAGCTTCCAAGTCTTTGCACCATTTTAGCCACGGTTGCTGTAGGAAGTATGTCACTGCTATTTTTGTTTATTGCTTGCCTGATGTGTTTATATTAATTGTAGTATATCTTTCGTCTATTTTGTTTATATGCATTATTAGTTAAAATGATAAGTTTTGCCTGGATCGCGTGTTAGAATGTCTTGCTAGCCCGAGCTTTTTAAAATGGTGATTTACATCTTTTTTTAAAATGGGATCTTGATTGGTTAACAGTTTTGTAAATTTAATAGACTTCAGGCACTCCTTAAGGCATTTTTTTTTTTTTGCTGAGAGTTGAAAAGGTAACCCCATGTTTTAGTAAAGGGACATTTTTGCCGTGTACTCAAACGTTTCTTTTTTCTTTTGGGCGAATAGAATTTTTTTCTGCGATCGTAATCTATTGCATGCGCTCGAATTTTCGTTTTAAACGTTTAGGTTCAAAAGGTTTTCTTTTACCATGATACTTCTTTGCAATTGTCGTAAAAGTTCAAGCACCTTTTGCCACGAACCATGGTCTTTTTAACATAATTATTCCAAGTGCGAAAGCCGCCGTTCTGTTGCAGCAGTAATGAGCTCAGATGCTTCGAAGACAACTCGTTATAGGCTTCTTAATACAAGCTAGATATTTCCCTTTCAGTCGATTTTGACCATATAAGTATCACCCACTTAAATTTTTTTACTGAAAAAACGATGACCTTAGATCGCAACTGTTTTTTTGTGCAAGTCCGCTCTTCTCAAACTATGCATTTGGATGTTTATTCTGTAGTCGAATGATTCCGGTCCAACTATTTGGCTTCTTGCTGGCATGCTCTGGTGTCACCTATTGTTTGAAAATCAAGTCCAGCGTTCCCTGTGACGATGGGCGGTAATTCTTTAAAATTTTGTGCGCGTTTAGCGTCGACCGCCGAGATTTCTATGGCGCATACTCGCATACCTTTAGATCGGTCAAGTGTGAAGCTTTCGCCTGACAAATTCAAGCATCCGTCCCGGTTCTTAGAGATGATGACGGCTGAGACAAAGGATGAGATGATCAGTTATTTTCGTAACGGAAAGGATCCGCCTTTGCACATTCTTAAGGTAAGTAAGGATGGTCTTACGATGGGTAGCTTAGGCAGATAGTTTACCATACATCAAGATTCAAGGTTCAAGATTCAAGAATTTATTTCTCCTATCAAAATGAAGAATATGCAGGTTTACATAGATTTAACCAAAGCGGGAAGGGGGGCTCTTCATAGCAATACTAATTGGAGTTGAAGAGCCCCCTCTCTGTAATGATGTCTATTCGTTAATAATAAAAGAAATATGGAAGAAATAACCACAACGTACGCAATCCAACTATAGAAACTATAGAAACACGATCAATGCCACATAACGCAATTTAATGTTGTGCAATGTAATGTGGGTCCAGCAGGTGCAAGATGCTTTGGCGATTTTAACATGTATTTGTGTTTCGGAACCATTTTCAGCAGTGGAAGAAAGAAGAAAAAAACAATTTTAAAAAAAATTAGTATTTGGCTAAGAGAAGAGCACATATGTGTCTTTTAAATAATAGCCTGCTTAAGTTAATATCAATTTTCATATCATCGCTTGTCCTGCCTATTTTTCGCGCGATGCAGCTTACACCTGTATTGTAGTTCTCTTTGCGAGCTCTATACCCTTGGGCGGCTGAGTTTCTAATCGTTGAGTACTGCATCACCTATTCGCGGCAGTTCTTTCGCGAGATTTAGAAGATTCGAAATAGGACGATCGCCTTAAAGCTAAATTTTATTCGATCTTGGAAATAATAAATCAATATTGATCAAGTATTATGGACGAGAAAGAAGGCGTCTTTTGTCCACGGCAACCAATCAGAAAGTAAGTATAATCTATATTTATATATATTATACTTATTTATATATTATATTAAAGAGGCTTAAAATATTAATGTCGATCAACTGGATCATAAGCAGATAGTAGGAAACGAGCCAGGAATCATTTGCTGCCAATACTTATTTTCTTCAGACTCAAAGTAGTTTTTTTTTTTTAATGCTGAAAGTAATTATTTTATCTTTCAATTTTCCATTTATCTTTCAATTTTCCTTTTTCTGAAATGGCAGTTAGGGCACAGGTAAAACTGTTAAGCGTTTCGTTTAGTCAGTGGACTCTCTTAAATCAGTGAGAAATTACATCGTCGCCTCGGATGTGATGGAAGACTTCTGGTCGAAGGATAGTTCTGAAGAAAGATTTTACACCATGTGGAAGTTAGTTGCGATTTGTCTTTCCTTCGTGGGTAGTTTTTCGATGCTTTGCGGGGTGCTGCTTTTGTTAAGCTAATTCGGTGATGTATTTGGTATAGAATGTTGTTTGGGAGTTATGGCCAGGTGCTTTCTCTCCCAGATGATTATGTCAACCTTGCTCCTGTTGTAGCGCGACGCCGATTAATCCTTTAAAACCCTACTAGTGGTCCGGTTCACTGATTTTTCCATTTAGCGACAGTTTCGCCGCAGTCGATCGTTGCAGGCTTATGAATTGCCAACAGATGGCCATGCAGCTGAAGTGAAGCTGCATTCGTCGTGAAAAAACGAGTCTTGTCTTAACGGCCTCGTACCTTTTCCCGCAAAAGCGACTTAGAAAACTGCGTTTGAGCAAGCTTGCAGAGTACTTGCAAGTCTTCTTCTTTTCTAGGTACGTTGGCTTTGAGGACGGTACATTCCGCTCTTTCCCTGGACACTTTGTGCAGCACTTGTTCGATCCTCGAAACAGACCTTGGTAATGCCTTGATTCTTATGCTTCTCTAGCTCTACGGTAGCTAGAAAGAGAGGCGTGACCCCCTACCCCCGTATTTTTTCTCCGGATTAGGTGTTGCTGCTGCGTTTTCTTAAGTCTACGTCTATCTTTGTTCTTGTTCTTTTCCCTCTGCATCGTTAGGTTTCTATCATATAGAGTTGTGTCTCTTTAGCAAGGCTTGTTTGTGATGCTTCAGTGTTAATTTTTCTGATCTTATTATTGGTGGCGCTTGCGTACCTGTCTGTAGTCTCTGGTTGTCCGCAAAGTAGTGCTTTTGTTTTGTGACGCTTTGCTATAAGGCATGTATTAACCGATATATTTTATCAAGGTACAATTTGGCGAAATCCAATGAAGGGAAGATCGTTTTAACTCCACCTTACGTGGATGCAGCCACTCTTACCCCGATTATTACACTCGCCAAGACGCTTTTAATGTGAGCAGAAGTATATTAGTTTGCATGTTTATGTACAAGTTGAAATTGGAAAGACAGTTTTGGGCTGTGATGGGTTTTCATATAGAACTCATTATAGTTTGAACTATTAGCTTGTTAGTAAAAAAATGTTTTGCTTATTCAAACTGTAAAATATATACATATATATATATATA
>QQSS02175366.1:0-15097 GCA_003687565.2 Craspedacusta sowerbii | reverse complement strand
AAAACAAGCAGAGCACACATCGCCAGAGGCACAACTTCGAAGTCGAGCTAAAACAGCTTTAAGTTAATCGAGTCTGACTGACTGATCATCGCCCATAAATTCGCCAACTCACTTAATGTACGGTCAGAGGGTACGTATTTCTTCTCTAAGCTCGATGTTGTATGCTAAAAGAAATTTAAGAAACATAAAATTAAAGAATAAAGATGGCACGTCCAGATTGCGTTAAGCAGACGACCAAAGAAAGCGAATTTATTGGCTGAATGAATTGAGTGAATTTGGAGCACTTGAGCAAGGGCGACCAACTCGCAATTTTCGCTAAGATAGTGTAATCTAAACGTTAACTGCATTCATTTGGTTGGCGAGACTCTTCAGAGAATATAAGACTTAAAGGAGAAGCATGCGCAACTGTGTGGTCAGAAGTCATGAAACTGATAAAGGTTTTACATTGATTTATTATACTTTCGCGGATTAAATGTTAATGATGTCCTGCGCTCAGCACATAAAAAAGAAATCGAAATCTGCATGGACTCACTTTGGTCTAATTAGCGAGTTTACTAAATTATTAAATCTTTTAAACAATTAATTGTCCAAGCCTTATTGAAGTTAGGCTGATAACACTTTGGTATGTCGATTTTTAAACTCTATCGTTAATATAATAACATGTGCATTGCAGTGTGACATCCTCTTGTGAGAGAAGCCAGCAATTTAAGCAACTAACAAGAAATAAATTACTTCAAACGGAATGTATGACGTTTATGCCTCAGCTGAGTGAGTGTGGTTATTTAACATCTAAAGAAGCCATTCAAATGCCTGTGGATTGGAAAGTGTTGAAATTTTAAACCTTAACCAGATTAACAATTCATGAGAATTCATTTTGTCGTCCAACGACTAGTCAACTCTTCATGACTACGCATTCTGTTCCATTTAAATATTAAAGATGTTAAACAGGATATCTCTATGATATACGCCATGTGATTCTTACGCTTCAATCTTAGCAATGTCGATGTATTATTTTCAGCCTGCATAACACGTTAAATCTGCAGATCGAGCATTTGCCGAGGAAGTTAAATTGGTCGTCAATATGTCCAACTTGAATTCGTACTAAAAATTAATCAATCGATGTTGAGAGTGTGTCAAGTCCTTAAGCTAGTGGTTGTTTGAAATCTTTTAGTCCTCACAAAAGTTGTCTCGAGAGAAGATTAAGATCTGAGTAATGAAGATGGCAGCATCAGCAAAAACATCTCTATCGCTGTAAGAAAATTTATGTGGGATTCAAGCTGTGCGGAAAATAGTTTAGCATAAATTCTTAAATCCCTCAGTCGCTAGACTTTCATTCCTTCAGCTTAATAAATTTCAATATTGTTTGACGACTATATGATCAAACTTAAATTTATGTCGGCTAAAACCAGGAAGTGCCTGCTAGGTTAAGAAATGAACAACATGGGATATGCAGACAGCTTTGCTTATCTCTCTTTTTTCTGGCTTGACATTTGGGAGCTTTTTTTCAGTCAAAATAACCGTCTCTGTGACCAGTATATGTAACCGCGTAAAAGTCTTACCTAGCAGAGCTTTGATAAAATAGTATGCTGCTCTTTGCAGCATGCTGATGTTTCTCGCAAGGTCGATGGTCGAATCAGAAATTTTGAGGCTGCCCGAATGCTCAAAATTTGATGGAGAGTTCTCGGTTAAAGTCGAAGGTCGAGTCTTAGTTAAATATCTGTTGATGAGATTGAAGAGCATCTCGTATTTCGATTGCCTGTTCAAGTGCGTTTCGCACATAATGTGTAAGTCCATCAACTATTCTGAGAAAAGCAAAGAATGTGAGTTATGTTCAAAAAATTCGCGAGACAAAAACATAGCTTATGAAGAGCGTCATGGTTGGAGTTTCTACGAGACACCCCATGCTTCTGCTGAAAGTGTAAGCACTAGTGTTCATTTTGGCTTGTTTGAACAACATTCTTATATTAGGCGGTTTGCTGTACATGACTATAGCTGCAAAGCAACATCTACAAGAACCAAAAAATGCTAGATCGGTCCTGTTTTTTTTCTTAGGTCAAATTTTATTATTATCTTTGCGCTTGCTAAAATTTCAAGCTTATTATCTTCATATCTTGGTATCATATCTTGGTATCTTCATATCTTCATATCTTCATATCTTCATATCTTGGTATCATATCTTCACGCTTGGTAATGTTAACTAAAGCATTGCTTATTTTCTTTTATAAGAATTGGGCTTTAATCACCAAGGTTTTCTGTCGGATTTGTCAAATCGCTTGTGAAGTAAACTACTGTTTTTCTAAAGAACACATGATTAAAAGTATCCAAGACATGATTCAGTCCTTGCTGAGACGCGATTCCGTCCTTACTGAAACATAAAAATGTATATGGGTAGTTAGGCTCGTTTCGTGCCTTTAACATTGCACGGCGATTTGCAAGCGAATTAGGCAAATTGTTAGAATCGCCAGTTTTTCTATTGAACGCCACAGGTGCTGTGGCCAGTGCGAGGCATTACAGAGTAGTTCTTTGAAATCTTACTCGGATCGATGAAGCTGGAGGGCAGAGTGCCAACTACGAGATCACAATTTCAGAGCTAGCTAGTACTTTACTGCGTTATTACCAACTAAGTAGAACTAAGAAAATTAAATTAATGGACTTCATTTGCTTTATTAGGCAAAGAGAACCGACTAACCCTTTTTTCGGCAACAGTCTTGTTTTTTTTACTAAATGAGCTTTTTGCGAAATGGAAAAATTCATTCCCTGTTTAGCTGTAACCCATCGGCAACCAAAAGCCGTGTATTAAAGACGGTTTTCTTTAAATAAAAGGATATAAACAAGCCCACGCGTATTTTAAATTTTCAAAAATTACTGAAAACGATTTGTTCATAATGGGACTAAGCGATAAGCTCCTTTTTGAATGCGTTTCCTCCGTGAAACGTACAAACGTGCTTGCAATATCAAGCGAGGAACTTCCTTTTTCAACCTAAAACTACTGCCTTCCGTGATTTGATGTTTTAGCTTGGACCGATGTGTCGCCGGACATCTCCCTGTAAGCATGGGACATGTAAGGACACTTGTCAGGATCCCGGATACATCTGCACCTGTCACAAGCCTTACACCGGATCAAACTGCGACACTGGTAAGAAAGCGACTACTTCTGGTTTTATCCCATGTTTCAGTATTTAAAGTGTTTATTACCATTATGAAGGCAGTGTTTCTCCTAGGCTAGGCTAGGTCAGATTATGACGGCTAGGCCAGTAATTTGAGAGCGTTTTGTCTTTGGTTGCTTGGCACATGGCATTGTGCAATCGCCGAATTAATGTCGTTCCTAATTTGAAATTAATAAATTAAATTCGAATCCAGGTCCGCCGGGTACAAATTGTTGTGTAGATAATAATTTACAAGGTCCCTTAGTTACTTAAACCAAAGGATTTTTATGTTTTCCGAAAACGAACTAACCTTGCTGCTGTTATGGAAAGTTGTAAATTACTTCGAAGATTTCAAAGCGCTGCGCCAATTGCACTTCAGCAAGTATTCAGGTTGAATCATTTTGGGTAGTTTTCAATACATCACCGTCGTAGCGTTTATGGCTGGCTTCGCAAACTATTGGCGGACGCGTCTGTTGGTATTTATCCAACGACCTTACCGGTACACACAATTTTTTAAAAATATTCATAGCATGAAAATTAAAATTTTAAGACTCGAAAAGTCTGTTACGCCACGGTAGGTTATTGGAAAACCTGTTTTTAGGTCTTGACCTGGCTAAGATATTTTTGGTGATGATTTAGGCGGTGGGATCTAGATATATCAAATCCGCTTGGAGAGTCGTTAAAAGAGTCAAGGAAGGTCTGGGTTTGCATCAACTCATTTCATGTCCCACACATACCGTTAAACGCAGCAATTGACTAAATATTTAAGACTCAGCCTACCTTATTTGTTGAATCTGGCAAGCTTCCATCCCTAGATAGTGCTTGCCACCATGGGGAAATGGGATATCAATGTTTAGCGTGCGCCAGGCTACACTCGCATAGCATGGCACTGTGGTCGTGCAGATCAAGATAAAATGAGGGTTAGCCTGAATACCATCGATAGGGAATAGGAATAAGATTTAAATTATTCTGATGTAGACTATGAGGCCAGTTTTTTTTTTTTAAGTAAATCTGCTTATAGTAATGCTTTGAACTTCCTCCGTAATGACGAGTTGATTGTTAGAATCTCCGTGGTTGAATAAGTGGTCTAAAAAGAAGCTAAATAGGCTTGAAATGTTCCAAAAATTGCAACATTCCATCGCTGTCTAACATAAACTTTGAGCTCGAGTGCATCGTTAAAACTAATTTGATTTTTAAATCCTAACAAAGCTTCCTATTCGCAAAAAAAACCTAAAAAATAATAATATGCAGTTTCTCTTGTCCATGTCTTTGGTAAAATAGTTGAAAAACTTGTTTATGAGGCTTTGTATAAACATTTAAACGCAAACTAGACTCTCCAGTTAATCGGCTGATAAGTGTAACTCATCAAATTTAGGCGGCGTTTTACGAAGATCTCTTTGGAAGTACGAGGAGTCTTTTTGGATATATCTAAGGCCTTTGAGAAGGTTTGGTATAACGTGCTCCTCCTTAAACTTAAGAGCTCTGGAATTTGTGGGCCAGTCATAAACCTAATAGGTAGCTATATTTTTGGTCGGTTCCAGCGAGTTATTCTGGATGGTGCAAAGTCTTCATGGAAGCTTGTTCTGGCTGGCGTTCCCCAAGGGTTCATATTAGGTTCCAGCGAGTTATTCTGGATGGTGCAAAGTCTTCATGGAGGCCTGTTCTGGCCGGCGTTCCCTAAGGTTCCATGTTAGGGCCCTTACTATTCCTAGTATTTGTAAATGACATTATCACAGACTTAGTAAGCGATAGGCACTCTTTTGCGGATAATGTCTCTCTGTTTTCCATTGTGGATAACACTCAGACCTCGTACGACGATCTTATGCATGATCTATCATTGATTGAAGCATGGTCTTACCAAGGGAAAATGGTTTTTAATCCCGATCCGATGAGCAAGCTGTAGAAGTAATTTTCTCGACAAAACAACTCGTGGTTGCAATCCTTCAATAAGCTTTTAATAATACCCTGGTACAGCAGAGTGAGGAAGTTAAGCTATTAGAGATAATATTCGATAAAAATCTTTTATTTCACTTGCCTCATCAGCAAATTAATGACAAAAGTTATGAAAGGGGATGGTCTACCGCGTAAGCTTCGTAATAATGTCTGAAGAGATAGGCTCTTGACCGTTAATAAGTCGTTTACAAGACCCCTCCAAGACTACCACGATGTAATTTATCCCTAACAATTTAGAACTTCATTTCTTACAAAATCATAATCCACTCAATACCAGGCTGCATTAGGTATATCAGGTGCCTGGAGGGTACCTCAGCTGCACAACTCTACGAAGAGTTAGGATGTGAAACGTTGGCTGAAAGGCGCTGTTATAGAAGACTTCTCATAATCTGGAAAATTTCTTTAAAAATGACATCTCCATGCTTGCGTGCCTTGGTTCCAGCTAGATGCATGAAACACAGACTCAGGAGAACACTCGATTACATAAGCAATAACTACGGTATCCAAAAGTTTAACATTTCGTTTTTCCAAGCCGTAATCTCTGACTGGACTAACTTAGACTCCTTGCCTCTTGAATCTGAAACCTACACGAGATTAAAAAATGCAGTGATCCGAATAGTGCGTCTTTTAAGAAAATCTACGTACTATGTCCATCATCCCATAGGCCTCCGGTTCTTAACCCAAATAACGCTTTGGCTTAGTACCCTGCATAAATATCTGCATAATTTTGCAGATGTTAATGACCCAATTGCATAGTTTCGCACGGCAGTAATAAGGATATGACCCACTTCTTGCTCGAATGCCGTGCTTTTGCCACTTATCGTACCATCACTACTTGACACTGTTTCTAGCCAATTAGGGCCTTCCGTACCTTGTGTTTGCGCCGATGAATTTGGCAAAATTCTGATGTACGGTCATCGTGACCACGATAGTAATGTAAACAAGAATGTTCTTCGCGAAACCACTGAGTTCATTGTTGATACAAAATGGTTTTCTTAAATATGATTCAGTGCTAGTCTTCGGTGGGGGAAATTCTTGACTTCGGTATTACTATAGTTTATTTTAATCAATGTATGTCTTGTGGGGAGTTGCTGTTGCTTGATCCTGCTCTCCTCATGGGGGTTCCGTTTTAGATTATTTTTGCTCTATTCTTATTTTGTTAAGTACCAGGTTTTATCACGAATGTTGTGAATCTTTACATGCATAAAAAAATTATATTTTGAAAGTAATTCGTGCCATGGAATAAGAAGTAATTATTAAAATTTAATTCAGAATTTAATTTTATGCATAATGTGAAATTTTATTTCTGCAAAAATCCAGATTATCATTATGACTGGTTTATGCTGCTTTAGAGTTTGGTGCCAGCTTTTAATTTTGATAAAAAATTACTCAGATAGTTTATATGGCCTGTATACCTACCTGTAGTTGGACCAGGCTTAATACCAGAAACTGCTGGACCATCTTGCCTTGAAATCCGAAAGCAATATGGAGTAAATGCGCCCCCGTCAGGCATGTACTGGGTAAAGACCTCAGTTCCTATGCAGATGCATTGCGACATGGAAGTTGACGGAGGTTAGTCAGCAACACGATTGAAAATTTTACACTTACCCTATCATGTGAGTTTCTGAAACGGCTTTCCAAAAATTTTCTTCGTCTTTGGAAACATTGGAGCTCTAGAAACTCACTTTGGCGTGCAAAATATTTATGCTAGATAATTGAATTTTTTGATGAACGATTCACTTGTTCAATAGCATAATAATAATATATAATAGTTTTATAATAATATTATAGTATAACAATATAGGTCAAATGTGTGACCGAAGTATCTCAGATATATTTATCTCACTTATATCTGTGCCTTAAAATACCACCCCTGACAGACTCTGAACTCTTTTTATACTAGGTGGATGGACAAAGGTAGGAAACGTGAACAGGTCATCTAACAACTACATGTATAGCGCCTCAGATTTTAAAGATGATTTGCAATCTCTAAGTATGAGTGAAAGTCCATACTATGCCTTATCGACGAAAGGGCTGGAGACTCTTCGTCAGCATATCAACTTCACGTCAATTCGGATCTACTGCAAGAAGCCATCAGTTGGTCGAACCGTTCACATCGTCACAGCGAACAACAGCCTGGGTTTGGAAGTCGTTCGTTATATGACGGGAACGTCCAGCGCGCGTCCTGCTTCCTGCAGCTCGTACGTGAAGATGCCAGACGATGACTCTATACTGTCGAAGGATTGCTCTCTGTGGAAGAATCAAAAATGGTCCCAAGATATTGCAAGGCCAGCTGAGTTACTATATAACTTGCCGGTAGCTACCACCGTCAACAAGGATATCATCGTAAGTAGCACTTTAGGAAGACAAGACTGCGATGATTCTTTTGGCCCGTCTAAGGCTGGCATCTGGATGTTTTTTGTGCGGTAAACTTGTAACGCTAAAATTAACTTAATCGACTGAGACGGAGCGGTTCATCTGAATCGTTGCGTCACGAGTGAAATGTGTTCAAAAACAGTCCTTCCTCACGTGGGATCATTCTAATCAATATGTTGTCTACATAGCTAACAGGACCACCATAGTCCCAGCCACTTTAGAATGAATTTAATTCTGGACATTTAAATTGGTGCAAGATCTGGAATGAGCGATTTTCAAGTTTAAGGGCATTTAAATTCTCTGCTAGAGTGCAACATTTAAAGCAACATTAATCATTTCCATCCATGGGATGTAACACTTTAAAGATTTAGACGTCTTCACAGGATGTACAAAACTGAAATAAACCGTGATTGAAGGCAGGAAGCTCTTTCAGCGCAGGACATATATTGCATCTATTGCATATCCACGAATGTACAACCACAACTGTCTGATACGCGCACTATCTATAAGCATGGGAGGAAGAACGTTTAAGAAGTAAATTTTTTTTTTCAATTAAATTTTCAAAATAAAATTATAAAAAATTTCAACTGAAAGTTGCAAACTAACAGACGTTGAATGTTGCTCAGTTTGCATAATAAGCTCCAATAAGCAATTGATGTTTTTAGTTAAGATGACAAGCAGGGGTGATCAGTTTAACGCATCTCGCCTGCCCACAAATGTTTTCTGATCGGACCGCGCGTTACTTAGAGATTAAAACTTGATTTCATTTTCAAAATGCATTATTTAGTCACCAATTCGCACCATTAAAAAAAAACAACAAAAACAACAACAACATTGAGTTGCACTAACGCTATTGTAGTTTTCGAGGCACCACTCTCTCGATGGTGTTTGCGTAATTCGCCATCTAGGGTCTCTGTGGTTAGAAAGCTTGCAGTAAGCTCTTCGAACTGCTGAATGACCCGTTTTCGAATCAATTTGGTTAGCTTGACAAACGTTTACGAGCAAATTTTAGGATCAGTCTGGGCTGCGCAAGTGTTTAATAGTCCCTCACTTTTCTTTACAAACTCACATGGAATAATGGGCTACTGGCGTCATTTTCAAATTTTTGTTTCACTTCACGAAGTCACCAACACAATCTTTGAGCAGACTATGTGTGATTGTTTCGTTCTGAATCGAAGCATGGCATGTTCCGTTATTGATCGAATACTTTGTAATAGTATGTATGTGTGTTTCGTCGTACGTGCGCTTGTATCGTTCTGATTTACCATGTTCTGTTATTGATCGAATATTTTGTAAGTGTATAAAAGTATGAGTTTCGTAGTATGTGCGAATATTTCGTTTTGCTTGGAAATATGGCACGTTCCGTTATTGATCAAAGACTTTGCAAGTGTATGTATTTGTGTCTTTTGCTTTATGTGCGAGTGTTTCGTTCTGCATCGAAACATGGCATGTTCCGTTATTGATCGAATACTCTGTAAGTGTATATGTGTGTTTCGTTGTATGTGCGATTGTTTCGCTCTGAATCAAAACATGGCATGTTCCTTTGTTGATCGAATTCTTTGTAAGTCTTAGCTTATTTACTTTGATAGTGTCTTGCAATTCCTTTATTTATTGTAAGTGACTGCAATAAACTCTTGGTGGAAATTATAGCTACTTTCAAAGAATATGATGTTTATTAGTTGGCTCTTTGCAGGATTTAGTTTAGGTGGTCCTATTTTATCCAGTGTTCTCATGTTTTCTGCTTGCCATCTGTTAAAAAGAATCTACTCAGAAGAATTAGAAGAATATTAACGCTAGTATATAGATTGTTAAATCTCAATCACGTGTCCCGAGCATACAGAGGAATTGTGAAAGCCTGCAATCAGAGGTCAGAAACGCCATTCCTGAGGAGGTTTTGTTTAATAGTCTATCCTTCAAACTTCATATACAACTTCGTGTTATAAATCAAAGTCTGGATGATCCTTTCTATCACCCATTGCATCTGTTTCATAATTCATTTAATTATGCTACCTCACTGCTGCGTAGTATATGTTAGATCGTAGCTATTGTAAGAAAATTTCCTTTTTCATCTCCCGCTAGCATCCTTGGTTCGCAATAGCTTCCTGTCGTTTATTTTTCGAAAAGCTTTGAAGGGGATGTTTTGCAGAATCGATAGAAGGCACTATGTTGCAAGACATTGAAGAATTTTGCATGTATGAAATAACAGCTTATGAGAATGAAATTTGGTCAAATATTATCCTAATAAAAATAACCAACAAAAGCGTACATTACCTGGACATGTTCTAATAATTTTATCTTCTTGAGACATATAATTTTTTTCAAAGATATGTCATATATACAGTCATGCATACCTACCAAATGTATGTGATGTTGCACAGCTGCTCAGTATTGAGTCACATCGACGCAGAAGCTTCATAAATTCAACCTATTTTCATGGACTCAACTTCATTCTACCACCACACTTTAATAATTACACTTTCACACCCATGCATACTAGCTAACGTTCGAACGACAAATTGATTATCATGGAACATGACGCAGTCGAGAGAGTCAACAAAACGCCTGAAGGCAGCGATTAAAAATATTCTTATCTGATGGCGGGATAGAATTCTTAATATCTCATAAATTCTAATTCCGGTAATTATTGAAAAAATTTTTTATTTTCGCAATTCCTATTATTCAAGAATTCGTGCACATTTGTTTTTCAAGGACTTTCCTTGCGCCTTTTCCATCAAGTGAATTGATTCTCCTGGAACAGCGTAGTCTTTGGCACCGAAATTTTGTAACAAGCTGCACGTAGCTAGGATTTGAAAATTTAAGAATGAATCTTCCTTGGGATGTTAGTGGAGCATGTTTCTTAAAAGCCTAAAGACAAATGGAAAATTCAATGATGTCGCAAACATCTAATGAAATCGTTCGAAAAGCTCTGTTGGCAAGTTTCTACGAAAAAAAAAAACGGCACTTCTTTCCCTAAAATTTACTCTATCACTGAGATGAATTAAGCTGACCCAACCACTGAAGATGAGGTTCATTTGCGGTTTCTGATCCTTCACCAATTTAGGAAGGCTCATTTATGCAGGAACTCCGCCATAGACTGTCCTAAGCCCAGCTGCGAAAAGAGGAAGGTTGGGCGTCGGGTTAGCAACCCGACCCCGTGAAGAACCTATTGCTGCTGAAAAGGTAGGAAATAATCAGCAAAAACGACTAACCCGCAGCAAAGATGGTCACTCTTTTATGACGGCAATGAAACAAAGTCCACAGGTCTTCCACCGCTCGATGGGATGTCCTATCTTCAATGCAAAGAAGTGAACTAAAATTGGATCGTGGAATGTACGAACCCGGCTGCAGTGTGGTAGATTAACCCAACTACTCATAGAATTCAACTACTACAATTTAGACATACTCGGAGTGTGTGAAATGCGCTGACCCAGCACTGGGGGTTTGACCAGCGAAGGCAAGACCATCCTTTACTCTGGACTTGACACCGAACATGATTGAGGCGTTGGACTGAACATGACCGCTAGAGCAACATCGGTTCTCACAAGGTGGAAACCCGTCAGCGACCGAATCATCTTAGCCCGCTTCTAAACAAGTATCATTAAGACTACGGTTATCCAAATATACGCTCCCATTTAGGACGCAGCCGATGAAATCAAAGACGCCTTCTACGACCAACTCCAAGAAGTCTTAGACGACAGTTAACGTCACGACCTCATAATCCTCATTGGCGACTTCAATGCTAGGATCAAGGCAAACCGGCGTGGTCTTGAACACGTGCTGGTTCTATTCGGGTCAGCGGATGAGACCAATGACAACGGGGACGGCTAACATACTTCTGCTCGACGAACGGCCTCTTGATCGGCAACACGTGTTTTGAACACAAATTAATCCAAAAGAAGACATGGAGATCTCCAAATGGCCAAACGATCAACGAAATCGATTTTACTTGCATCGGCAAGCAGTGGCGTTCCTCACTTCTGGATGTGAGAGCCTACCGAGGGCTAGACATTGGTTTGGACTACTACCTCATCGATCGAAGTTTCGTCTCCGTTTAAAGCGGCAACAAGCCCGGCACGAACTGCCACGTACTTTTGCTGTGGACCATCTGAAAGACCGTGGTATAGCTGAACTGTTTAAGATCAAACTTAGCAATCACTTCCAGGCCCTAGCTGAGGATGAAACAGTCGAAAACCAATGGTCCAAGGTAAAAGGAGCGATTGTAAAATGCGCTGAAAACGTGCTGAGCAGAAGACGAGGAACATGCAAGGAGCGGTGGATCCAATAGACGAACGTGAGACCTCATCGATAAGCGAAGAATGGCAAAATAAAACTGCGACCAAGCGCACAGAACGGCAATGACTCATCGTAAACCAGGCCGAAGTGTGAAACAAAGCTGTCGTAGAGACAAGCGAGATTGGCTGGAGAAAACTGGACAGGAAGGGTAAGAGGCAGCAAATCGTAATGACACCAAGATGATCTACCGTATAGTCCGAAACCTTACAGGAACGAGAAGCGGTCTGGAAACCCCTATCAAGGACAAAGTTGGGAAAATGCTTCTGACCGATGAATAGAAAGAGGCCCGCTGGGCAGAGCATTTGAAGAAAACCCTAAAGCAACCGCCACCTGCAATCACCTTTACCTTCATGCAGCCCGACTGCGACAACCCCTTAAATGTAAGGATTGATGCTATCACGACAATTGAAACTGCCATGGCAATTCGTCAGGAATGGTAAAGCGCCAGGCCTGGGCATGGTGTCAGCAGAAACGGTCGATGAATTGACAAATTTTCTGAACTCTTGTTGGATGTCGGCAACAGTACCAGAGGACTGACAAAAAGGAGTTTTCGTGAGGCAACTAAAGGAAGGCAACCTGGCGGAACGCAATAAATGGCGAGTGATTACCCTCCTTTCAGTCCCTGGAAATGTGTTCAGCATCATGTTAATTCAAGGACTGCAGAAAACAGTTGACGAAAAAGTCCGCGAGGAACAAGCCGGACTTAGCAGCTGTAGGTCCTGTATAGAGCAAATCTTTGTTTCAAGAATGATCATCGAACAGAGCTTGGAATATCAGCAAAAGCTATATATTAACTTCGTGTATTTTACAAAGGCATTTGATAGCATTCATAGAGAATCTCTTTGGAGTATGGCCCGCGCATATGACATTCCTCAAAAATTCATCGATATCTTTCAGAGCCTTTACCACGGATCCAACGAATGTGGTAACACGGAATTTTTCGCCATCCAAACCGGCGTCAGGGAAGGATGTGTTATTTATCCCTTCTTGTTTCTGTTAACCATCGATTTCGTTATGTGGTCTGCCATAGGCCGCGAGGGCTTCCGACCTAAATTTAGCCGACGGCCGCGAGGGCTTACCGACCTAAATTTAGCCGACGGCATGGTCTTGCTCGCTGACACTCGTAGGCATTTGAAGGACATGACAACCAACCTTGAAAGAGAAGCTGTCAAGGTGGGATTAAAAATAAGTGGAAAGAAATCAAAAGTCATGCAGATTGGGTATAAAGCCAGTTGCGATGCCATCTACGTAGGGCAAGACCAACTGGAAGAAGTTGACAAATTCAGGAATTTTGGCAGTGTGCTCGCAAAGGACGAAGACGCAAACCACGATGTCACCCTCAGAATTGCGAAAGCGGGAGCTGTTTTCCAGCAACTAAAGCCAATTTGGTCGACCCACGCCATTGACACGGCGGAAAAAATTGGCCTACTGAATTGCATCATCATCCCAACCGCAACCTATGCATGCGAAGCGTGGAAATCAAGCGCAAAGATTGGACGGCAACTTAGCGTCGCCCAGCAGAGATGGTTGGGACATATTCTTTGGATCTCATATCGCAACCGCATTACCAATGAAGAGGTCCTACGCCAAGCATTCTCCCGGCCCCGAAATGACATCGTGAGTACGAAGCGCCTCAGATTCGCTGGAAACGTTTTTAGACAAAGGAATCCACGCGTAACAAAAACAGCTCTTATATGGGTACCACCCAGAGGCAGGTGGAAGCATAGTCGACCACGAACAACATGGCTCCGGACCCTCATGGACGACCTACATGCCCTGGAGATCTCCTGGGGAGCAGCAGAAATCGGCCACTCAATGCGCCGAGCGGCGCTGGAGGAACTAAGTCTAAGTAAGTGAGTAATTTATGCAGGAGGGCATGAGCCCTATTTGAATATGCATTTAACATCTTGTGTATTGTTTCTCTCTGCTTTTCGGAACCACCGCGCTCTAATAAACGCGTAGGATTAGGTATCGTTCTAAAGTTGACCCTGCGTAAAAGATACTGATAGTGATGTTTTTCAGGCTGGTTTGCGGAGATACATCAACTCAAACCACGCGCCCATCGAAAACACATCTGCTATGAATGCGCGCCTGAAGCTCTTTCTCCATGGTTTGGTATGTATAGCTGTATGTTTTGAAGATCCCAAAAAAGTTATCTATAAGATGCAATATTTGTTGTTAGAGACATCAGAATCATGAGGAGATCTGAAACCTTTCCTTCTAGATTTTACCGGCACTTACATGCTAGTCAATAGAGCGTTTTGGCACGTAAAGACGGCTTCTTGAGATGTCGTAAAAATATTCTTTGAGATATCTAAAACACATTATTTTTAGATGTTCTATAAGACGTCTTTAATGCATTACAAGGATGTCTTGAAGACGTCTTTCTGGGATGTCGAAACGACGTGTTGAATACGTCTCAAACATGTATATAAGAGGTCTTTCTTAGATATTTGAAAGATGTCATTTTTGAGATGTTCGAAAAACGTATTTAAAAAGACATATCCAAGGAAACCAAATAAGATAAAAAAAAATTTGTCTTTATGACGTCTTTTTTACTCACGCGAGATGGATTAAAGACATCTTTAAGATGTCTTTATGCCGAATGGGAAACAATTCAATCATTTCGAGACTATAAAACAGCAACTCCAATTAGTTCTGCATGCAATTTATTTTAGCGCAAATGGTGTTTCTGTTCTAAGGGTAGAATTTGACTCGACCTTCATGCTTTGTTCTTTCTTTTGGTGCACACTATCAACTAGTGTACTTACACATGTGGGAAGATACACACCTTATTAGATATTCAAAGTACAATTGGGTGAAGAGAAGATTTACAAAATTCCAAACAATAATGCGTAAGACATTGCCGGATTAATTTGACCGTCAGCTGACACTGATATCTAACCTGAGTAATAAGTTTCTACGCCGAGACGAAGCGCATGCAAGTTAAGGCATTTGTTAAGTGACATTCTTCCGATAGAAACGGCAGCAACTTAATTTAGCCGGTCATATGTGTTGAAAATTAGGTTTATTGTTTCAAAATCCGCGTAAACTATGGAATTGTTTCAGACATGTTTCCATTATTTTCTATATGTAAACCCCTTAAACGTTCTGGCAGATCTTTGCTAAATGTATGTGCAAGCTCACCTGATAACGAGATCCAACATAATTATAATAAGTAATGTCCACTACGTGAAAGTATATATATATATATATGCAATGTTATATATATATATATATATATATATATATATGTATATGGATGTATATGTATATATATATATATATATATATATATATATATATATATATATATATATGTATATATA
>QQSS02175344.1:0-15101 GCA_003687565.2 Craspedacusta sowerbii | reverse complement strand
TGTACCGTTTACAGTCAAGAACATTGGAGAATCATTAATTACTTTCTTGCTTCCAATTATTTCCTTCATGACAGCCCGTGATTTCCTTATATCAGATTGGTGTTTAAGTACTAATTTGGAATAATAGCTCTTCTTTTTTTTACATACATTAAAAAGTGTATTATCTTCTGTTTGCAATATTTTCTACGGCGAATAACTGATTATGTACGTAATTATTATGTACGTATAACAAAAGATTCGTTAAATGCAAGCCCTTAAAGCTGGATTTCCTTGTCCAGAATATTTTCCGCGGACAGAACGGATAAAAAAGTACCGCTAATTGGTCCGCAGAAAATTTTCTAATGACCATTTTCCACTTGGCAAATTTTCCGCGGACGGTAATTGCTGAACTTTTTGAACTCATAAGGCATCTGCAACTTTGATTCGCGCCAAACTAATTGCGAGTACAAAATAAGCGCGCAAAGGTCTGCAATAGATTACCTGCAAGTATGGCACCAGTAAGTATTACTACTTAAAAGCTGATTCTGCTGCAAAGTTTCGAAGAGAGGCCTGCTTAACGAAAGGCTACGTGGTTGAGAAAGATTTATTGGGAGACAAGGGAAAATGGAGAATTCCACTTGTTAGTGCAGGAGATGAGAATGTTCGATCGGGAAATATTTTTCAAATATTTGCGCATGACACCTGCTATGACACCGCCCCACTTGTGTGACTCAGTACTGGTATTCTTTAAAGAAGTTGCTGCGACCGCCATATTGAAAACAATTGTCCTAGGTCCTGCGCGATCTGGACTTGCTCCATGCTATCTGGCTAGCGTTTACAGCCCCATACTTGAACCCGCCAAATTTAGTCCCGATTCGAGGCTCTGATTGGCTCGTTTTTAAAGTTTGCTGCCCAAATCTCCAAGAGTGGATTCAACTTCTTTCCGGACAGAGCGGTACGGAAAAGATGCCGTGATGATAAGGCTTTAAGTGGCAATCAATCAATGTCACCTATTGTTCCGTTCTGTCCGCGGAAAATTTTCTGGACATGGAAATCCACCTTAACGATGGCGACTTCTTAGGTAAGCGTGATCATAGGGCAATGCAGTACTCAGAAACTTGTAACTACGGGGAAGGAAGCTTCAGTTTTGTAACATGCAGCCATGAAATTGTCTAATGTTTACTTTTATTTTAATTGGATCATTCATTCCAGAAGCAATAGTTTCAACATGCACTTCCTGCCGTAGGAATGGCGTAGGGTTACCTTTAGCAATATAATAAAATCTTTTTGTTACTGTACTAAGAATTTTGCTTAAAATCATTTGCATTAATCATGCTTAATGCTACGACAAGCCTTCAGTTGATTCCGTATCTGGCCCATACAAGCTGGAGCTGGGGTGCTTTGCAACTTACTGTCCAAGCTTTAAAAGTGAAGCAAATCTTATTCCTAATGTTTATCGTAATAAATTAAAGGAAGGGCATCGTAAAAAAGCTTTACGAAAACATACTGCGGGCATGTCTAAATGGCATTTAAATTTGGGCGATCGAAAAATAATTTCAATATGCAATGTAAATGATCGCTACAGTTTGAAGTTTCTATGATACGCAACCTTTTAAACTACCCCTTTTAAAAAATGCAATACTGAAGTTAAAATAAGTTGATAATTCAAATGCATGCCTGCATCACGTTAATTTTGCAATGCCTTGCGGCATCGTTTTTTGAGGAGTTTCTAGAGGACAGTTTCTGTACCACTATACAATGATACGTACATCGCTTATGTGTCACTTACACTACCAGAAGGATGTTGCCGCAACTGTGGGTAAGGGTAAAACAAGATAATTATTTCGATCTTACGGACTTGGAATATATGGTAGCGCTTAAAGAATGAATCATGAAGTGGTCCGCGTCAAGCCAGAAACTGACCGGAAATTTAGAGTAGATACCAAACAGTTTATTCAGGATGCTAAGATGGGTCCAAATGTCAGTGTAAACCGCTTTTCTGGTTGGATACCTCATAATGTCAACGGCATTACAAGAGCAGACTTGAGGAAAGTATCGGAGAGCATTCGGTCGCACGACTATTTAATATTAACCAGTCCGGCACGCGCGGCAAGTGACACAGCCGCCGTACAATTGGAAGGTCAGTCGATTTTCAGAAAAAACTTTGACGTTGTATGAGCTGACCATTTGACATGTCGGAAGGTATCTCACCATACCAGAAGGCTCTCACAAATTCCATGACCGAGGTGAGCTTACGCGTTTGAATTGGGAATCTCTGTATTAGCAAGGTCAAAACTACAATAATGCCATTGATATTGAGGACACGGTTTCATTTCCGGACTGAACAAGAATATGACCAGCTGCGACAAACAAAAAAAAGGTGAAACGTTGAACGTTGCAAAAGTTGCGACCCCATGCTGCAATCATCATCCATCAATAGGAGATACATGGTTTATGCTGTTCTATTACAACGGGCTTCACAACTTTCTATTGGAGTAAAGGGTAAATTATTCATATGTAAATTATGATCTAGCCTAGCCATTTGATTATTTACAAGGGATTCTTCCCGCGTACAGGGCAGCCGGCAATGCTCAATTGATTTGGGACCAGGCTGCTGAAACTGTGACAATCTCGTGCAACTGTTCACTTGAGAGCTTATGTTCTCGTGAGACGGTGCACTCGAGGTCTCCAGGGGTTTCGAGTTCTTGATGGGACTCTGAGCAGTTGCTTGGCCAGTTAAGACTCAAACCAAGGTCTCTGACGAGTCCCTTGGCCGGGAAGAAACGTACGTTAAGCTAGCTATTTGTTTAAATTATGATCTATTATTTAAAGCAACCCTCAGATGAGCGCTTTAAAGTTTTTCCTCAATAGATCGAGGAAGGTAAACATTAATCTGTGCATGATATTATCATGTAAACAGAGACATGTTTACTACCTTCCGCGGTACCGCGAAGGGGCCTTAAAGGTCGACAAGTGATTGTGCATACGTGCTGAACTGGTGGCACGCCAATACGCTTAACGTGCACAGATCAGATTTGCAGAGTGCAGAAGGCTTAATATACAATACTGACGTTCGTCATTGGTGTGCTGTAGTTCTTTGACTATTTATTTATTTATATTATGCACTGCAACTCTAATATATGCGCGAGCATCTACACATCTTCATAACCACTACAACCGCGTTGTGAATGAATGCATCATAAGTCTCTATACGTCGATCTCAATAGATCAGTTCACATTAAACATGCGACTCTAATTCAATCCCTTGCGGAGCGCGGCATTGGGGTGTGGTGGGAGAGGTGGCAAAGAAAGACGAACATTAATCCAGACGCACTCGGCGCAGATCATCAGTAACGTTAGCCTTACTTAGTTTTAATATTCGAAGGGTAATCATAAAGAGAATAATACATGAGGTGGTTTCAACTTTAAATACGAAGACTGTAAATACTTCATAACAGCAACCACACAAGGACTTTAATATTTATTTTAAAAAGTAGCTACAGCTACTGCAACTGTTCACTCGAGACTTTCCCGGTTCCAAAACACGTCACATACTAGATGCTGCGCCGGTTGGGGGCTGCAGACTCATCACTGCGATTGAATCTCGTACCCAAGGTGTTGCCAATTTCATCTATTTCCTTTAAATTCTAGTTCCATGTTCATTCTTCGCGGTACAAGGTCAACACACTTTATGCATAGAAAAGGTTAAAATGGCATGAGTTTAAAAACCAGGGTTAGCAACATCATCGAAAGCGTATGTGAATCATGTTTTCTCGACGGCCAATGAACCAAGTTCTTTAACCGAAAACATTTATCGTGGCCGTTAATCATTGGTATGGTCGTATAGAACAGTGAAGTCACAGCACAATAGACTTTCTGCAGAAGTTGAGGGCAAACTGGTTTTGCCTCAGATGGTGGGGAAATGGCAGAGAAACTGGATGTACAACGCATTTCCCGAGACGGGAACGAAAGGAACTTTTTGCCTACAAAGCAGTTGCGTGTCATCAAACCTGGGGGTCAATCTATGTCCTCGGTGGGCAGCCGTTTCCAGCAACTAAAAGATTTGGTCAAACAATTTTGGTTATCTTAGAAGTTCGAGTTGCTAGTAAACTTGATTGGGCGAGATCATTGAACGATTTATCCACAGAAAGAAGAGGAGAAATCCATATATCTGAAGACTTTGTTCAATTGTGCTTGGTCTGTCCAGAAACTTTTGTTAGTTATGCAAGTCATACAAGTTATGTAAGTCATACAATATATTGTTCTTATATCGATTCCCAAACATTTGCATTGGCAGTAGGGAGACAAGCGTGGGCCTCGGGAGCAGCCCACCTGGACGATGCCAACTGGACGAGGCCAACTGCACGATGCTGACTGACTGACCGCTGCCTAGCTAGACGCCGGCGCAACTGGACAACTACCCAATTGAGCGCTGCGAGTGTTTCCCAAGATGCATTGTACTATTTGAAATTCACAGTCAGCTTACCATGAGCGAGCGTTCCTACTAAAGATGGCCGATCGGTACGTAGCTGGAGCCCTGATGAAAATTCTGGAGAGTTGAAATGCGCTGAACTATTTCAGAAAATGCGCAAATACTGAAATTCTTAGCGATTCGGAGAAAGATTGCCGATAGTGGTACATGCATGGAATTTACTGACATTTCTGAAGAGTTGAAACCAGATGTAATGTTTGTTATGTGTAGTTGCAGGTGATACAAGTGCTTGCAACTAAGAGTTCGTTTACAACCTCTGTGTAGCCAGGAGTCGAAAATTTGTTAATAGAGTCCGGTAAATATGCAACAGGAGGCATGGATGTACAAAATGCTTTCTTCGGTTAGTTTGTTCACAAAATCTCTACGCATCTTTGGCCGAAAAGGACCCTGCCACTGAAGTGAGCCACTGTTTACTGGAATTTCTTAAGCCTGATTATCCAACAAAATCTTAGATATTTTTGTGTTGCTTAAGGCTAAGTGATTGCGTCTTTGTAATGGAAAGGAAATAAATTGTCTATAGGTGGATGTTTACCTTGATTGTTATTAGTGTGTCATTAGAATTACTGAAGTTATCAGTTTTCATTAGACTTAAATATTATATGCAAGTTTATATAGTGTCCTTTGGCTATTTCTTTATAAAGATATTGCTTAGTAATTTGATTGCTTTATTATCTGAGCACTTTGTGTATTGTGTATAATAACTTTGTGTATAATAACTTTGTCTTGCAGTTGTTAATTGCTTTGGAACGGATAAATCCCAGTTTTGATAACACAAGTTTTAATAATTCCTTTTTTGTTATGAGATACAGGCCAACTATGCTAGTCACTAGAGTTGCGTGAAATAATTTGTTTTCCCTTTCTTTGTTTATTTCTGTTGCTGACACATGCGAAACCTTAATTCAGGGATCACCAACGTAGTTATCATTTGTGTGGTGTTGATTACATGTATGATTTATTTTGTTTTCTAAAATAAAAATTTAATAGAAATTGCTTTTCGTGTACTTTTGAATGATCTATTGCTTTTCAGATCTGCGTGATTGTATGGGAGTGTTGAGAGGTATCCAATGTTGTTGGTAGATAGAAGATCAAGTCCTGAGTATGCGGTTCAGCCACACTCAATCCACACAAAGCAAATAAATAAATCTTGCCTTTCACAGTCCATACAGTATTGACTGCATGCGAGCCATATACTAATGTTTCTTATGCTTACACTCACATAAAAAATTTATCCAGTCCATACTTTACATGTTATAATTATGTGACAATCCTCTCAGGTACTCCGCCATATTTTCACGGATCTCAATATTCTCTGGTCTGCCTCTTCGTAACGTCTACGTTTGTAAGATGCCCCGTGGCCTCCCTCAGATTTTTTGTAGTCAAGGTCATAGGTTTTCTGTAGCCTCTGCAAAAGCTTAATGAATGTCCAGATATTTGTATGAGCAACTTGAAATACCAATTGCAGCTTTCTATGGCAAGCTTCTGTTAAGTTATTCATACGATCGCTCCCAATTAGTGTGCGCTGATGGACATTCCACACTGGATATGGAAAAACTGGCAAAGCGCGCGTACCATTATTTCTCAAATGTAATATATATGTTTATGTGAACCAAGACCAAATTGGCTCCAGCTGCGGTGAGAGCTGCTCTTCTAGTACAGTTAGGGTGGCGATGACATCCTCTTCGGGAACAAAGGCAACAGAGATTATCATTCTGACCCGTAGAGCAAACTCAGCATGCCATCGATACTCCCTTATCAAATGTTCCTGTGCGAGATGTTTCCTTAAGTTTTAGACGAAGTGAAACATGCATCCCCTGATTTGCGCCTCGGGAAATTTGGCTCACAGTGCCATAAGAATCGCTGCTTCAAAGTCTACACTTACTGAATCGGGGTTGAATAGTTGCTAAGTGCCGCGCACCATTTCGAAGAGCTTATTATATGTCTCTGCTGTTTTTTTGGGCAGCAAGCAGAACATAACAGGAAAAACAAACCTTTCCCCACGCCGGGCCAAAATTACGAAGACTTGACTAAATAGCAGTGGAGCAACGCGAAATGTTCCATCCATGAAGATCTTCCGCATCTGATGACTCCACATTTCGTTATATGCTCGTCCAAAGATAAGTATCCTGGCACTATCCCCAACTCCGGAGTCCACCAACAAAAAGTCCTGTCGGGCACCTGCAGTCGGCTCATATACTGTATACTCCTCTGGGCAAATGATCGCCGATCGTGAATGCGGGGCTGGGACTACCGGTGTTTCTGACGCCGCTTGCGGGTTCCAACATTTTTTTTTTTGTAGCATTCATGTTCGGAAGGAGACCTAGTGCTGCTATGGATATTCCTTTGAATCGTCTCTGAACAGATTTGTCTCCATCGTTGTTTCTGCACGTCTTTTCATGTTGGTCATAATCGTGGCTGCATCAACATTTGCTGCGTCTCCTTCTGCGGAACAAGAATGGCTTGTCCGCAACGAATGGAATTCTCCATGAAGATGTGTTCAAACTCGTCCTTTTGTTGGAATCTATGTGTTCAAACTCGTCCTTTTGTTGGTATCTAGAACATTTTCTGCTGTGTCATCCATGTCAGCATATTCCTTATTAATTATAGTAATTCGCGTTATATTCCAGAACAGCTTTGTGCCTTTGTATGCATATGTACTGTCAGCATTACGTCTATTGTAAATTAGCTGAGGCAGCATTTATAATTTGCAGACGTCATGTGGTATGTTCACTATATAAATGCGCAGGGCAAGGAACTTTATGACGAGCCGATGTGATATCGCGATTTGCGAGTTAGTGAAGGACGAGACTGTAGCGCAAACCTGTGATTTTTTGTCGCGAAGAAACGATTTCAGACACTTTGCAGCCGCGACATTTATTTTTGCATCGCCAGGTGCTATCCGAGCTTTCTTTATCTTTCATATAGAGGTATCCATTGTTGGCGTACTTTTTATTTCCGCGCTGCGACTAAACATCATGAGCATCCATGATGTTGACGAAATCGTCGGTCTGGCTATGGTTTGTGTAACTTGTACTAATGCGCATCAGATAGACTCTTGCTTTATATTATGGTGATTTGAAGGATACTGCAGGATAGGAAAATTGTTAGCGGTAAGGTTATGAAACAATTTAATCTGCGTCCACATATTGGTATTTAGTCCACGGATATTGGTAATTAGTGTTGTTCAATTGTCAATGGAAGCCCTTAAAGTTGCGTGTTTCAATAAAACTGGCGACATGCTGCAACTACTGACCGAGAGTATTGCTGAATCTGGAGTGCATTCAAAGTATTAGAGAAGAGTAAATTAGCACTAGAATATCCTTAGAGATCTCCCCTTAGCATTGACTTTCTCTGTAGCAGCTATTTAACTTGTTCCTGCTGGATGACACTTGCTTGTGATTCACCGCTTGCCACGTTTAAGTAGGCGCATAACTCGCTTCCTTTTGCGTCATATTGATTGCGTGGCGAACATTTCCCGCCGCATAACCACACACATCGATTTTTAACAATAAGCTCTATATGCAGCGAATGTTGCAAGATTAGTTTTTCATCAATATAGGAAACGCTTCATTGAATTAGCAGCATTGAATTAGCTTCATTGAATTAAACTTAGTAGAAAGCTACTTGATGAGTTTCCTTGTTTGATAAACTGATTCTCAGGTTTGATTAGTTCCAGTCGTAATAGACGACATCAACAAGCCTTCGTTTTTGCTTTTCGCATTTTAACGACAGTACAACATAGTGAAACGTAGTAGTAGTAGTAGTAGTAGTAGTAGTAGTAGTAGTAGTAGTAGTAGTAGTAGTAGTAGTAGTAGAAGTAGTAGTAGTAGTAGTAGTAGTAGTAGTAGTAGTAGTAGTAGTAGTAGTAGTAGTAAGATTTTTGTACACTAGATACTCATACGCGCACATAGTTGCTTGGCATGAGGTGAAGATATGCTGCACATCTTCAGGAATTCTGGATGAAGGTCATCAAATGTCTTGCCTTCTCGTATTAACTCGGTGGGTAGATGATCGTCAGCAGCCCCACAGGCAGATGTGATGTCCATAATTCACTTAATCAAGTTAGACTGATCAGTGTCAATTCTTAGTCGACCACGCTTTCTCTATTGAGCTCTTTTTAAATTTCTTTTCTGCTGTAGGACTTTCTCTAGCAATGACTTGCAATACTTCCTTCATTTCTGCGCGGGCCAAACGTGTTATTTTGCAGTCAAATGTGAGACGATGCAGCTTGGCAAATTTCCTCTTTACTCATGAGAGTGCATATCTTTGTGGTGAACTATATTCTTACTTCTTCAATCTCTCCAAGTTCATGATACTGTTCACTTGCGTTTGCTATTTTCCATTCCACGTTGGAATAAGCGTTAAATTCCACATACAAATAAACCTCTTTTATGGATGATTCCCAGTCAGTAAACGATATATAATGTCCTCTCGCACGCTTTGCTAGCGCTAGATAGCATTGAATAAAGATTTAGATCCATCCCCACTTATTACATTTAACTTACTTGCATTTCAAGAATGCCTGTTAACACGCGTTAATATCATCTGATAAACCATCGTATAGAAAATTTTAATGTTAATAGTAATTATAATTTGCACACTAACTTATTATTAAATGTTGATGGCTTCATCAAGCAAACTCACTGATATCAATAAAAATTTCAATTATTGGCTATCCTATGTTAAAACCACAATTAAGCATTTTTAAACTTACCGATTATGAATTAACCCGGAATTTCTTTCTTAAAAAAGCGACAACGTAACGAATGACGGTATATCATGGCATTTTTGGTTTTGCATGATATTAGTGGGTCACGGCATTATGCTTGAGAACCTATAAGTTACGCTACTACGTAACCCGGCCATCCAGGGCGTACCTCCTAAATCTTGCCTCGATAACACGGCCGGCGCCCAGATGGATCGTCTTCCAGTTAGGGCGTCGTCCAGTTGGCATCGTCCAGTTGGGGTGTACCCGATATTTCCAGAACATGCGTCAGTTAATAGTAATCGTAACGCGGGGCTTATGGCTAGCCTGAGTCGAAAGTTATACAATACAAAAAATTCTCGAAGAGCGTGCAAACACTTTATGGCCACGCAACCTTTGGGGTGAGTTTATTAGGTACTGACTTCAATAGCGAGACGCAGTTAAACATCAAACTCTTATCAACTCCAATCGAATCGATTTTACTCATGGCGAATCTAAACTGTTCATGCTAATGCAACATTAATCAGCTCTAAAAATATAACAAGCCAATCTGCGACTCAGAGCACATGTTTTTACTTAACTATGTAGTCGTGATATTTACAAACTTCACGAATTTCCTGGCAATGAGCCAATGCGTGCCGTATTTAGAAAAATGAAGTATACGAGCAGAACTGTTTAAGCATAATTAAACATCACATATAAGCAGGTAAATTCAAAGTTAGTGTCAGCTGAATCTGGGTGCTGGAACGAAATTGTTCATTCGACGAAAGATTTTGACTTTCATACTGTTTATTTTCTTTAGCACCAGATTTTTCACGGGCGGAGATAATAGTAGGTATATAAATGAGTTTAATATCCAATGACTGCTGTAGCATATATACGCAAACACGAGTATTTTATACTCGTCATTCGCATCCTCTGTGTATAGAACGTAATGAGCAGATATCTGGTCAGGGAGGACCACCAGTAGAGAAAATGAGGTTATCATTATTGTTGGAACCCAGAACTTGAAACCACGAAATACCGACAAAGTAGGATCAGACGTTGCGAGTTCTCTTTCTGTAATGCAGCTATTGTTCGAAATGTTCGTTCCGCTGCGCCTCTGCAGAAGTTCTGAGCGTATGGATTGTCTGTACCTGACGTACATGTAGGTATAAGTTACAACGACTGCTACAATAAACGTGTAGTCGAGCACCACGGGCATTAAGTACAGAAAGGCATAATCAAGAATATTTTTTTTAGCAGCATAGTTCAATGTTATTCCAACTACTCCAAATGCGAAGCATAGTATCCACACTGCAATGCACAAGATATTGGCTTTTCTCGCGGACCAGTAGATTGGGTATTTTAATGCCAAGTACACTGCCACGAATCGGTCAAGAACTAAAGTGATCATGATCAGGTACCACTGCATTGTAAGTGAACAAAATATTATGGCTCCCAGGATGTAACTTATATAGTCATTCAAACTATTTAAAAGGATCCAAATAGGCAAGCCCGTAGAGAGAAATAACTGGCAGAGACTGAAATGTAGAAGATAACAACGCTGCGTACCGCTCATTCGGGTATTTTTCAGAGACATCAGTAAATAAATGCCCAAAATTTGAAGAAGACCGCTGAAGAAAGCGATTGTTGAACTAGCTATGTCTTGCGGACTTGGACTAAGAACCATTATTAAAGTATGGAGTAGATATCTGATCACTTTGCTCTGGTGCCAGGATTTGTAGCTCTACAAGAAGAAAATACAAAAGGTGCTCATACTTGCGCTGTCATAAACAAGTCAGCATGCATATTTTTCTTCCTATAATTTTTTTATACGCTATCAACTAGCAGCAGCTAATTCAGTTGCAAGTGTAACATGTAAATAATGGTGCAACTTGCAATGATGTAGCTTTTCAGTGCATTCTGGATGCATGACTTTTTCTTGGATGGTACATCAATGATGGATCCTTCAGGCAAAGAACGAGCCATGATGCAAGGAGTCTTCAAGCTAATTAAGCTAATTAAACAATTTGATTTGAGCCTGAGACTTACTCAAATAGCTTCAAATAATTTGCAAAATTCACCAGCACCTTTCCTTATCTTTCTTTCGTGCATAGTTTGGCACTCAAGGCTGAGAAATGTCTTAAAAAGTACAGTAAAAACTGAAACTTGGTTTTTCTGTGTAACCTTCTGCAAGCTAGAATCCTCCACCAAATATCACAGGTCCGGAAACGACTGGATGATGCTGCTGATAATGCAGTTGCAGATGAAGTTGAAATCTAGCCATCCTGTTTTAACAAATGTAAGTGATGAGGTTAGCGTTTCGTTGTGGTGTGACCATTCTATAGGCAAAGGTGTTCGCGTTAAGATTGTCTTCCTCTCCTTCAATAAGCTCCTGTACTTTTTAGAAATTGTTTTGTTAGAATTCTTTCATCGTTTACAAACTATTTGAAGGTAACTCTAAACGCCGTTCAAAAATGAGGGACAGTTAAATTTGCCTTATCCTCCTTTATCATGCCACATGGTACAGATCCTGCTATTCCGATCGTCACATATTTATCTATACCTTGTGAATTTCACAATTTTTTTTATTTCTAGGGCTTTTTTAGTCTTTCACAGTCTTGTTACGAGACGCTATGCTCCTTTCAATGTCTCACAAGAACTTAGAAGAATCATTGTTTGCAACTCACTGTTTCTAACTGATTTGCTTGTAGTGCGGGCAGCCGTGCATGGGCTTTCTGGGACGCGGCTTTCAAGCTGTGTAAACCCACTGCAGTGGAATGATTGTCACAATGCTACAGACCGCGTCAATTAAGGTGATCAGGCGGAGAATGCACTACCAAGTGCGACTAGTATTCACCAGATGGAATGGAGAAGTCGCACGTAGACACACGATGTACGAGTGCTCTCTGATATGGCACTATATTTCTATTACGCAGCACTGCTTGATTACGACCATGAGGACCAGCTTCTGCTTTTAATAACAGCATCTATCTGCCGCATCAAAACTGGTGCGCACAACGCATTAAGGGAGGTAGTCGATCACGGACTGGTGCTGATTATCTAATTAGAAGAAACGTGAGAATCGGCTAGCAAGACAAATTGATAAATACAGGCGATGCGTGTATAAAACATGATGCAACAATGTCATGCACGTTGTAATTTCCAATCTGCCAATTTTACAGTCCCCAGCTTGATTTTACAAGCAGAGGACTTACTCAATGAAAAACGACAGAACTCGAGCTAAGGCAACATTTGGTCCCCCCTCTTTGATCGCTATTTTGCACTACCATACCCGGGTAGCTATACGTGTCCCAATTTTAAAAGGATGAATTAAGTTATTTTCAATGGCAGTCATATTACATTTATGACTACTTTTAAATGCCGAGAAGGTATACTGTGCGGGACATAGCTGCTGATGTCCAGAGTGAATTCATGATGTTTTGTGACTAGTGTTGCCGTTGCATCTGAGAGAAACATACCATGATTGGATGGACGGTTCAAATAGAGTCTGTATATACTTTCAGCATAGCTGATCTTATTATGGAGCAACTTGCCGTTATATTAAAAATACTTAGTACAAACACTGGCTACGTCCATTAGGCTAGCTGCTATAGATAATATAGATTCTAGGAGTAAGTCTGCTAGATGAGATCAGTAATTGCTGACAAAACTTTAATGCTCTTCTGAGTTAAAGAAGAACGAGAAAACTGCAAGTGCAGTAATCTTGGACTTCTCCAGTACAAAGAAAAATGTACTTCTATCTTGTCTCACTGCGCCTTCCCCCTCTTGAACCACCTTAACAATCGTTAAGTCAAAATACTACTGTTATTACTTGACTGCCATCTAGACATACGCATGAAAGAGCAAATGATGACAAAGGGACGATTTTGCAACATCTAAAGGAAGAATTCCACTGAAGCACTACAAAGGCTATGTCGAATTTCCTTTTAGTATGTTAATTGCTCAGCTCTCAATCTGATGCCATTAAGTACGGGCTCAATAAAAAGAATTTCTCGAATGAAGCAAAGCCAACCACCCCAAAAAAAAAATGATATTTCGTATGAATTGTGGTCTGGCTTGATTCTGCGTTAGGACATATATTGGCTGTGCATTGATATAGAATTATCTGGAATTAGGCGTGGCTAGGCTTAGGGAAGCTTCTCCATTCCCTGAGGGCGTTCTGAACAGTGCAGGTAGGTTCTCTGGTGGACTGAGCGATGTTTTTAGTTGCTAAAATTTTGTGACCAACCACGACATCAAAATCATCCGCCCACGAAGTGAAGAAAGAAAAAAGGCAAATAAATGTTTAGAAGTCCTAAATTACTTCATTCTTAGTTACTTCGTACCAGAAGACCATGCTTTTCTGGCATGCACCTTGCAACTACCACGGTTTGCTGGTAAACGCCATAAAGCCTTCACTTGCGCTTCAGCTTTTTAAAATATTTGGAAGCTTGTAACTTTAGTGGCGTTGAGGGTTTATTGGAGTCCTTGAAAACAGTCTGAGCTGGCGAGGCGTCTACGCTTATGTTGTACAAGATTCTTGGTAATTGTATTTTGTATGCATTTGTTAGAGGGGTCCGAAAGAATTCCATTGTCTTGCTGTTGAAAGTTCTATGACAGCACACGAAGTCGATGGGTCCATGGAAGAGAGTTTTAATGCACAATTGAATACTTCCTAACGAATTCTGCTGGTCGTATTTAACAAATTTATTTTACTAGGATGACTATGTATTTGTAGCGCTCTCGTGACTGCAGTCCTTAATGCATCTTCAGATATTCGCACTTAAAATGCTTAACAAAAAAAAAAAAAAAAACCTTGACGCACCTTTGTGGACCGCTAGCTTTAGCGCAACTTCTTTCTACTTCTGGGCTTGACAAACAATCTGAGCTAAACACCAGAGAGGAACTAGTGTATCCAACAGAGGCGCTTCCACAATTATGCATCGGAAGGAGTTCCTAATAGTTTGCTGCTGTTACAAATCAACTTGGACAAGATAACTGCCTGCGAAGAGAATTATTCTCGCTTTTGCAGTCGAACTCAATTGCAACAAATAGTGGTCATTAAATTAACTAAGCTCGCTTCTAAGCATTTGAAGAATTTCATTTCTCCATATGGCGAGCAGTACAAAGGTACTGTGCTGAGCTTTATTTTATCAACGAACGTGAGCATGTTATAACTCAGATGCATTTATGATTTGAATGCAGGAGAAGATCATCCAGAAATCTCCTGCAACCAACTCATGCATAAATCATCAAGAGACCCAGAATGACAGTTTTTTGTAGAGTGAATGATGAATGATCCAGCTAATTTCAATACTTTACATAATAAAGATCTCTAATTAGATATACTTGAAACAATGGTTGTTGATGATTATAGGAAGGAAATAAAATTAACAGGAGATCACACCACATCCGGTGCGCAGAACTAAAGCCTCAGTTAATCAAGTTAAAGGTGCTGATAAGCAGCACAAAATAAATCATAAATAATTAAAATTAAAATAAAAGAAAATACTAGCAAATCAAAGTTGTCATGAATCAAACAGCTTCGTAAGAATTTCATGCTAAGCAGGGTAAAATATCTTCAAACTCAATTACACGCAAAATTTCAAAGCCACATGAAATTCTACGCACACACACATACATACATACATACATACATACATGCATACATACATACATACATACATACATACATACATACATAGCAATATCCGTGGTGTTGGGTGCTATGGGGTTGGTTAGCAGTTCCATTAAGGGACAGCTCGCTAAACTCGGCTTCAAGACAAAGCGAATCGAATCGATCGTAAGACTACTGCAAGAAAGAGCGTTAATGGGAACCATAAAGATCGTAAAGTCAGCTCTGGCTATCAAGAAGTAACTCTGACACGGCCGTATATTTGATGTAATTGTTTTGCATATATACGAGCGGAGTGTTTATCAAAG
>QQSS02175333.1:0-15106 GCA_003687565.2 Craspedacusta sowerbii | reverse complement strand
TATCTATCTATCTATCTATCTATCTATCTATCTATCTATCTATCTATCTATCTATCTATCTATCTATCAATCTATCTGTCTGTCTGTCTGTCTGTCTGTCTGTCTGTCTGTCTGTCTGTCTGTCTATCTGCCTATCTATCTATCTATCTATCTATCTATCTATCTATCTATCTGCCTATCTATCTATCTATGTTATATATATATATATATATATACACATTTATATCAAATATCAAACACAGTTAACTGCTGACGTGACTTGGAGATAACCCTGCATGCTTGCAAGTTTCATGTCATAAAAAAGGAATTGCAGGGTCAATGAACTCTTACAGTTGGTCCTTATGCAAACAAATTGCCTAATATACCGTTTTGCATTATGTTAATAGGTTATCTGAGCCTGAATTTCTCATTGCTTTTATCCCCAACACCATCTACGCACTTAAGGCAACTCATGGTCCCTTCCCAGGGCACAGTGATTAACCCTTAAACCAACAAACATATCAGACTCGACATAAACTAACGTAACACTCACAAAACCATTCAGCTGCCACTGCATAAGCAAACTTTTCCATTGGCCAATTGATGCCAAAGCGACCCTTAAAATGCATAAACCTAGACATGATGACTCTTTGTTCCAATTTCAAAAAAAGGTCTGCTTTTTAGCCCCGATCTAATTCCAGAAATGAAGATCCTTGATGGAATGAAAAGAATGAGGTAAGGAAGTGTTTAAATAATACATACATATATACTTATTTCTGAATGACAGCTGAAAAATTACTCATGTAATAATACACACATAAATACAAACACATAATTTTCAAAGGCAGGAGGGACAGATTTATCGAAAGCACATAGAAGTAACAAGACACAAGAAAACAACCTGTTTACAACCAAATTCTTTACATGAGAATCATGTTCAGCAAGGAGAATTGACATTGGCAAAAATTGAGATTATGCAAATGTCTGTAACGAGCATAAACCTTTACAAGAATGAGCATATTTCTTATCCTGTTTCTTTCAGAAGTGGCACCTTTTAAGTCAATATATCTAGTCCCCCTACTTATGTCGCATTAACTTGGTAACCCACATCATGAAATCATCCCTAAGCCATACATTTCCCCAGTTCATTGTATGACTCTAATATCCCACTTCTTGCTCATTTCAATGGTATAAGCTCTTGGTCAGGCGGAAAAAAAGCACTGCAACATTAGCATGCAAACTTACTCGCCACATGTAGCTTCATCAAAACTATCCACAAACAGTTACAACGAACAGAAAAACTTAAATAAACTCATATATTGCCACTTACATAGCCTAAATGATAAATTACGATAAAATAAGTATGCAATCCTCCATGAATTCTGCAGCAATGGCATTTACATTAGCAATTATGTGATGCAATAATTAGCGCTGGTTCTCGATTTTATAGAGGTATGCAAACATGTGAACTCACATAAAAAGCAACAATTTCTGGCATTCCTGTTACTATAAACCATCACTGAAATGAATGAGACTGAAAAAAAGACCGCAAGCAATGAAACTCTTCTTTAATTGAATAAATTTTTTAGCCCCATTAAACTTTAAGAACCCCATATACCATACTGAATAAATTGCTATGAAACTGATCCACTGTTGTAGAACATGGCTTTAGTAATGAGATACTAGTACATACATGCACAGATGTATACTCTGTGAACTGGGCCAGATTAATAAGTAACATAAACCAAGTGGTTACACAACGTTTCCTAATCAGAAGGAATTGTCAAACAAAATTTTTGAAAATAAAATGTAACAAAATGAAAGCAAACATTTCCATAGAGTGCCATACTGAATCGATTGCCATGGCACCAGATCAACTGTTATAGAACATGCTTTGATATTGACATACGTGTACATCATGCATGGCTGTATACTGTGAACTGGGTCAGATTAATAAGTAACATAAATCACACAACCTTCCCTAATAAGACATCAGAAGGATTTGTCAAATAAAATTCTTGAAAATGACATTTGAAAGCAGCTTTTCCATAGAGTGATCATGAACACATACTAAACAATCATACTCACCTGATCAAAGCTACAAATGAAGAAAAGAAGAAACTGCACATGCGCACTTTGATGGGTTAGAAGCATAACATCCTGAAATATCTGAAGACACTCGTTAAGCAGTGTCAAAGAAAACTGCCAATCGGATATCTGTCCCTTCTGACGGCATGATGAATCTAGGTATGTGAAGAGCACCAATAACAACTGGTCAAGTTTCTCAGCTTGCTCCTTATTATGATCATTAGCAACTCCATCTACTTCAAACTGCACCTCAGGACAAGCATCAAGATCATGTTTAATAATTTGAACATCCAATGACAACAGATTATCAACCAACAGAGACAAGATCTTGCATCTTGCTTTAGGCAAATAGGTGGTAACATGGAGAATGCTGATAGCGTAGTTCTCCAAAATAAATAAACTGCTACTGTGGAAAGGAAAGAAAGTTGCAACTGCTTCAGGAACAAGCTTAACAGAGAGTGGTACTAGTTTTGTGATGGAACTTAAGACTTCATGGCTCAAGTCAAATTTTCTTTTCATCGCGATTATATCGGTATCTGACTCTGCTGCAGCAGCAATTTTTGGGACAAAACTCTGCACAAAGTGTCTAACAAAAGCTTTCACATAAAATGTTTGGATGGACACTAAATCAGATATAAATGCCACTAAAGTTTCCAATACATCCTCTGTGCAACTTTCCCATTTGACTTTCAATACAGCTCCAACAAGAGCCTCATGGTCCTTTTGAATCAACCCAACACATTTCCTCAAGGCCTGCAAATGACTCAAAGCATGTCCAACAGGAACACCTTTGGTGTACATGGCTACAAGCCCATCATAGTCTTTACGCTGACCATCTTTGAACTTGGCAAAACTATCCATGTAAAACTGGGGCAATGGTGTACTGCCTATATGTCCAGTAAGGAAAGTATCTGAAAATGACATTTCCTTTAACTTTCAATAATAAATATGGCAAAAACTAAAAACCAGACTGAGATGTGAATGGCATCGAAATAGAAAATGAAGGCTTCTACTAACAGCACCACTGGTGTAGAACCTCTGAGCTGAAGAAATGAGAAACTTCTGAAATTAAAAAAGAAATTCCAGAAAAATTGCACAATATATATTTTGACAAAAAAAATGCATGCATGAAAATTCAAACACTTGGTTAAACAGTTAACTCTGAGCTTAGAAAGCTTATTTTACATGTGCCAAGGCATTTTTCCATACTAAAACTTTCAAGAATTTCAAGGCATGGGATAGCAACGGGCTAGCACAACTCACAATGCTTGAGCTGACTGGTACTAAGCATAACGAATAGGCAGAGAACATAAACTATACTCCAACATAGGCTCCCAGAAAGCATTAGATATTATAAGATGTCGCAAAAGTACAAAAGTCATTTTCATGAACAAATGCCATTGCACATGCATACATAGATATACATACAAACATGTATATATATACATAGATACACAAATAGATCCATAGATATACAAATAGATACATATAAACATGGCTAGAGAAATCCATGCATACATAGAAACAAACATTACGGTCAGGTATTATAGAATTTGCTAAGCAGTCTGGCTCAACGCAGAATATAGTAATATAATAGATTAAGCTATCCAATACTGGCCCCAGAGAGAAGGCAAGGCTGAGAGGATGAAATTATGCTCACAATATCCACCACAAACTCATGGTTTAGAAATTGGCACATAAGGGGCTAACAAATAAGATAGCATCAAATAACTCTTCCAATTACATAGCAGGTTTAAGTCAACGAATAGTAATTATAATTCCCTTACACCTTCAAAATAATCATGCTTTTATTATCTATGATCAAACATCTACAAACCAATTCTGTCATCAGTGGCCAAACAAATGTAGTTCACTACGAACCACGAAACACATGGCCTCAACGTTTTCGCGCGCCCGTTTGGCAACGTGCGTGTGAGCGGAGGAGAGTGGGCAAATGTCTGTCTGAACAAATTTTTGTGGCTACCCTGCTTAAGACCAAACCAGCAGCTGTACGAATTTTTCGTCTGCTGGGAAGGTCGTTACGAAGAGTGTCTCCAGTGAACAGGGAACAGTGCAATGACAGTTTCACGATCTTTGGAGCATCGACCAGTCGTCCGAGCCTCCCTTTGAGGGCTCTTTAGCTCCTTTAAGGGCTCACCCAACATCCGACGACTGGCTTTATTTGCTGTCACCGACGATCGATGGACTGCGCATCCTGGAATACTCTCGGCTCTTCACCAACTTTAACTTCAAACTCACGTGATGGTTGAAATTTCCTGATGAAGACAATCTGTTCTAACTCTCCATTAAGTAGTATCGAGGGCCACTCCCTCAAAGTTCTAAAGAAAATATCATCAATCTTCTATTCTAAAGGTCTCAAGGATTAGCGAACATGGGTGATTGGTCTAAAGTTGGAATTCTATTTTCTGGTTGCAATGTATTTTCATTGACTTCTTGGCATATTCTCAATAATCGTTTTCATAAGAACTCACTACCATGTCTCACTATCAAAGTACTTTACCTATTTTTGGCGGAAATCATCGCGCATTTTTTGGAAACTGCATCGAGCATTTTTACCATTGCTTTCTTCCATCCTTCTTTGCTGTTTATTTCCTTATAACTTTCCAAAGTCATGCGCTCCCGATATTCTTTCGTGGCAGGCCTGTCAATTGCTCAATAGCATATTGAGAAGCTAGTATCTGATCAATAAGATAAATAGGATTTTTTTAGGAGCTCACTCTTTTAGGCTCAAGCTATCGTTCTCCTCCTGTGAGTATTTTTCGCTCTGCCTTTCACCTGCCTTTACGAGTTTCAATGTTTCACTTAACACATTTTAAATCGAAAAAGTACGGATCGTTAGGCAGCAAGAGTGTTCCTTGTAATATAAGAGAGGGGGAGAGAGAAGAGAGGAAAAGAGATAGAAAATTTAGTAAAATAAAATCCAAGTAGAGAGAGAGAGAGAAAGAGAGAGAGAAAGAGAGGCAGAGAGAGAGTGAGCGAGAGAGAGAGACATAAAGCTAGCTTTAGTGCTCAATGACGCCTTCAACCCATGAATAGACATTAACCTTCTTCATTTAATATTGGTATGTCAGTATTAAGCTAGTATATTACTTCAATATATTCGTCAATCTGACAATCTATAATTATATTATCTTCTCAGGCGTCGTGCTTTAAAAATTTATAGTATCTGCAACTATAGTACTATTAAAGTACTAATAAGCGCCTCTGAAGCTGGATCGAAATGTTAGCCCTCTACTAACAAATGCAACCAGACGATCAGTAAGGTGGGAATTAACAGCACAATACAGATGCTCTCGTCCAACTTGGGGAGCCTCCATGCGATGTTCGGTGGGCAAGCAGGGTATGCGAAACACATGTTTGTGGCTACCCTGTCTGGAGAATCTTTTATGAAGACCAGACCAGCAACAGTACGACTTCGTCGTCTGCTGGAAAGGTCTTCACGACATGTATCTGCTGGTAATAGGGGACAGTGCGATGACAGTTTCACGATCGCCCTATCATCGATCAGCCGTCCGAGCTTCACCTTGTGGGCACGTCTTTAGCTTCTTGATAGGTTCACCCAACATCCGACGACTGGCTTCATTCGCTGCCACCTACGATCGATGGACTGCGCATCCGGGAATAATCTTGGCTCTTTACCTACTTCAACTTCAAACTCAAGTAGTGCATGAAACCACCAACAACATCTCTCTTTTAATCTTTACGCATGGTCCATACTTTCCAGTTATAACTGCATTTTTTAATGTCAAGTTGTGAGTTATGGTCGCGACTGAAGCAACGGCTGATGACTAGAATTGTTAGAAGTTTAGGACTTTACAGCAGTTGCGAATGTTTTCTGATTAGGTCTTGTGTCTTTTTCTCCTGCTCTCCTCCTGCTGAGGAAAAAGTCGCATCTGCCTTGAAGAAAATCAAGAATAGCAAAGCGCAAGCTGTTGTATGTTACATCGTGCTTGAGATGCTTATCACTGGTGGTCTTTCATTAACTACCTAGCCAGCCACGTTATTTTTGCTCCCGTTAGACTTTAGCCATGCTTCCGTATGAATGTACGAAAGGGATTATTCTACATATCCAATAGGAAAAGTAGCAGGCTTAACTGTAGCAACTACCATTACACTGCATTACTCTGCTTGCTTGTTCAGGAAAACTATGTGCTCAATTTTTCTTGAGAAAATCAACGACAGGCTTATCATGACGAGGCTTAATAAACGATGTGGATTCACTCCGCGTCGCTCTGCCATTGATTGAACTGACGTGTTGGGCAAAGTTAAGTATTGAATTATGTATTTTAAATTACAAGCATACAAATCATAGTCATAAATCTATGAATTTACTACATAGGGCTTTTGACAGCGTTAATATGCTTTTATTCTGTCTTATTCTATGCTTTGTAGACGTGGCAGCTTTTTTTACTTTCTGCATGGCTAGGGTTCGTAACTGCCTGCACGAATGTTATTTACTAATTCTACCAGATGAAAATGTCGTCAGCTGCATCATTCGCTAGTTATAAGCAGGATAGTGGTTGGTAAAGCTTTAAATCTGCTTTATTTCCGTCTGGCTGTCCAACCACAGCATGTCAAGCCATGTTTTGTATAGTTTGAGAGATAAACCAACTAGGATTAGCAAGATAACCTTGCAAGAAAAATGTATTATTAATATATGTAATTACCATTATTAATATATATATAATAATATTATTATTATATATATTAACATATATACCTATATGTATTCATATATATACGTATATACATATACATATATATATATATATATATATATATATATATATATATATATATATATATACATACATACATACATAAGTATATATAAAACAAATATTAATATCAAGGTTATTTCGCCAATCCTTGATGCTTGACCAGTTTAGACTCCAACCAAAGGTCTCTGACGAGTCTCTTGACCAGGACGAAACGTACGTAATGCTATTTGATTTGATTTCTGTACATAAAATATACATTTTTTTGTTGTTGTCATTGTTGTTGTTGCAATAAAGGTCGGAATCGCCACGACGCGACTGCTGCTTACAGACAGCTGTCACAGATACGGAATTTCGAAGTTCAGCACTAAACATTCTGGCTCGAAAAACACAAGCTTTGCACATCTTAAACTTCTTCCCACCGATGTCATATCAGTCGGGCGTCTTCCAGCAAAGGAAATTCAGAACCTTTGCAGGATCACAAGTTTACGGGTAATAGTTCGCTCTGCAAGCCATGGAAGCGTTGATTTATGCCATGCTTAACTAAAGCATCTTTGTTTACCATCATCGTGAATTCAGGCAGCTTAGCTGAGTTGTCTATTCTAAAATTACCGCCGATGTATCGGATGGGACTTGACCAAAGGTACATTTTTTCTCTGCACTCATACTTGACATTACCGAATGATTATAATTGCCATGACAGCAACTTTATTGTGCCCAATTGTAAATCTATCACCCTGAAGTTCATCTACTATGCACATTCAGAGATGTGCGAGAGGTAGGCAGTTTGCCACATGTTGCTCTAAACTCATATTCACGCAACTAAGCGACCCCTTCGGACAGTCAGTATTAAAAATAGCATGAAGACAAAGAGCTCGATTAAGAGGAGAATTTCAGAGTTAAGGTAAGGCTTGACATTATTCAGGCAAAGACTGGTTCTTACACACAAAATGATGGGACTTCAGATCGCCTTACTGGTAATCTCTTTGTGTTAAGCCTGAAAAACTAGGCTACAAAGTTGGCATAGATGAATGGATAAGCCATCTCCAACGACAAAGGCGGGACAGCCGTCATGCTGACTGTCTTTGATCTAAGGGAAAACCACAGGTGACAGAAAATGAGTATTTAACATAGTAGCGCGACTAATGTCACCTCTATGATTAGCCTCCACTTTTGCTGAAGTTGATAAACTCCATAGTTCATTAGGAATTCGCAAGTCTTAGCCTAAGGGTTAATCCTTGTATTTGTAAACGGATATTTGTTAGACAATATAGATCCGAGCACAAACTACTTTGCATTCTTGTGCTGATCCGGTTCATACGTTCGTCACAGCTTTGTTGGTAGCCACCCACTAGATTGCCGAAGAAGCCCACAGTCTGATAAGTTCCAACCCGGCTGGGGCACCGCTGGTGGATGCTTGGTCCATGAGAATGGAGGAACCACACGTAGTAAGACTCATTGAAAAAGTTTCAAGACTGGCTCTTCCCTCCACAGAGCGCGTAGGCGGTTCGTCTTACGTAGATGCTGGCTAAATGTTTTTGCATTGTTTTTTCTTTTGTAACCCTTACAACTTAATTAACATGACATGAATAGCCGTAAATTTGCTTTCCTTTATATAGTATATAGTCCACATAGTTGCACTCATTGGACAGCAATATTTTCGTGGTTTGTGCAATAGGGGCAGGCTGCTAAAACTATGACGATCTCGTGCAACTTTTCACTTGAGAGCTTATGTTCTCGTGAGACGGTGCACTCGAGGTCTCCGAGTTCTTAATGGGACTCTAAGCAGTTGCTTGGCCAGTTAAGACTCTAACCAAAAGTCTCTGACGAGTCCCTTGGCCGGAACGTACGTAAGGCTAGCCATTTGATTGTGCGATAGAATATTTCTTTAAAAAATCTTGCAGTAACAATGTTTCGTTGTCACAACGAGATTTGGTTGCACGGAAGGTTTTGGTGAGCGTAAGTTTCAATTGAATCCAAAGTAAAAACTATAGGCGATCCTCATCGAAGTCCTTGTTCTTAAACTTTGAACTTTGCGTGATTGCTTTATAGAGTGAGAAGCGTCATCGTAGATACTACTTTAGAAGTTTTATCCCATCATTGTATTAGGTTCAATTTATTAATTTCAGAAACATCTTCTTAAGTTTGCGTGTGAGAGAGGGGGGGGCTTGTTGTTGCTAAGCAACATTTCTTCATGCTGTTGTCATGCCACTGCCGTCAAAAACGTTTTCCTGCCGTGGTACACAGCTGGTCGGCCCCACGGCCGGCGTGCTAACTGAACGGTAGCAATACGCAGCTTGCAAATTGAATCATATGAGAGCTGACGAGGTATAGATGGGCGTGCCTTGCCGATTTGCAGTGCTTCTAGTATAGTGTTGTATAAAAAGGGTTTCTAATGCTAAAAGGAATTCTAACGCTACAGAGATATTGCGAAGTTGTCCTAACATAAAGAAAAACCCGTCTGATAGTAGCAATGTTCAGTAGCACGTGCGTAGTAACTTTCGGAATCGCCCTGCTCATTTAAGAATTTCCCAGAAAAACGTGGCGAACCCTAGAGCCTTAATGCTCTTTAGATGTCTTCATGTTAGAGAATTAATAATCGTTATTGTTACTCTTAATGCTCTCATGTTAGCTTAGAATTCTAAATGGGACTCCAAGCAGTTGCTTGGCCAGTTAACACTCCAAGCAAAGGTCTTTGACGAGTCCCTTGGCTGGGACGAAACGTACGTAAGGCTAGCCGTTTGAAACCTAAAGCCGCAATAATTTTTTAAATATCGGTGGAGTAGGCTTTGCATATGTATGCCTATCTTAAAGGTTGCTTAGACCTGGGCAGACTGTTGATAGCAAAACCGAATGCCAGCGCATTGTTTCTTGGCACGTCCGTAAATGGTATGCATGATGCGGCATGATAAGCTAGCTCTTTTAAGTCATGTGTCTACATTACTGTCTATCGCGGCAAAGCCACTAGCATAGCTGCAAGACCTCACAGACCGTTTCTACATCTTAACGCAAGACTAAGCTGCATCTCATGCCAAGTTGCCTTGCATCCGAGACGCATTCTTTTGCACAGCCATCAACATGTTGCCAGCAGTTCGTGCCGAAGAATTTTAGAGAAAAGCGTTGATATGGAACGGGGTCGCACTAATAGTTCGGAACTGCCAATAATATCCACTGAAGGTAAGAACAGACTTTGTGTAAGCGAGTTGCAGAACGCCAGATAGTTCCGGATGCAGAAATAAACTGGTTACTAAAAAAAAACAATTTTGGACTTATTTAAGTGCGTGAATTTTTAGGCTTTATCCAAATAATAATTAGGTATATGAATGAATTGCAAAATTCCCATAGCAAGTCCGTGGACGTAAGTTGCTCTTAACAAGTTTCAGAAATTATGTCCGTCATTCTCCTTGATCGGATTCGCAGCGACTTTGGTGCCCCCTGTCCACACAAAAGAATTTATTAGCACTTGTTGTAGATCTAAAATGTTGTAGTTATAAGTTCTAGTTAAAGAGGCCTTTTATTCATCATTCTCTTTGTTCAGCTCTCTCACTCACCTTTGTGCAGACGGCACTAGTATCCTACTCTCTAATTCATCCTAGAAGGTTATCCGTAAGTCGCTAATTAAGGAACTAGAAAATCTCTTTGACTGGCTCTGCGCAAACCATCTTACCCTGAATTCTAAAAAAACGGACCAAATTTTATTCTTTTAAGCCAGACAATTAGAAGAACTAAGCTAAGGCTTTCTATCAAGTTTGGAGAAACAAAAATATTCCCAAAGTCTCTAACTTTAACATTCTGTGGGATATGATTACAGTTTGTGGGTCCAAATATACTGAACCAGCTTAGCGACGCAAACACAGATCTTAAAATATCAGGACGCAATTCAAGCATCTGCGCTATTCTTATAGGAAAAATATGAAATACTGCCTTGAAAAACTACTCAAAAGTGGCTACTATTTTGCTAGGATAACCTGTAACTACTTGCCATTCTTTTGTGAACGACGGAGGAAAACCTTGGTTATGATTATCATTATTATTATGACTACCTTTTTGTGCTATGTAATAATATGCGCTTTTGGTTATGCAGACTAGTTCTAAGAGCGTTCCAGGTGGTATAAAGGGAGCTTTTTAGCACAGATTTCACTTGCTAATTCGAACCTTCCTTCCCAGTTCGAATCAGTTATTGTAAAAATTGCTGTTTGACAATTTTTCGTTTTAATCGAGAAAATTAGCTCTTGTTCTTCTTCATTTTATAATGAGTTATTGCTCTCCTTTTCACGATTTAAGTTGATGATGAAAATTGCGTGCATATGCAACTATAGCGATACTGTGTTCAATCCACGCATTTCTATGCAGGTCTGCTAGTACAGTGCCTTCAGAAAGGAGTCCTATTCATTCCACAGCAGGTTGTCACCATCCACGAATATGTAGCACTGCTCAGCAAAGAAATATCCGAAATAGCATGCAACTCCAAGGTTTGTGGTGTGGCTTAAGTGTTGTTTTTTGAGCAAGCGATCGTTTATAGCATGGCTTTTCCTGACCTATGCAAACCTCCTATAATGACATAGACATCATCGATACCCCTGAAGAGCCTCCATTTTAAGAAACTTTACAAACTATGTCCTCTACCATTGCTATGACGCGGCAATAAGGGCTTGGGCTTTCATGCTCTGCCAGATGACATATCCTTAAAATTTGCATACGCGTCTGCGCATCCGGGGCATTATTCGGGGCGTATTTTACAAGAGGTCTGCCAAGTGCGGGATTAGTGTAACGTAAGGTATATAAGGAAAGCCACCAAAAAGGTGCTTTAAAAAAAAAAACAAGCTTGGAGAGTGTTTCTTTACAGCTCGAGCCTCTAAGGTGCCTAAATAGTCGCATTAAATCAAAGATGGCAAAGGCCCTAAGACTTAGGAGCGGAAATAATAAAAAAAGGAAATACAACAATCCCTAAACCCGGATGAAAGCGAGAAACATCGGTTTATAGGCGTGTGTGGAAGTGTAAATTTGTGTATGCTTGTTTGCCTTGGTGAGCAACTAGTTGTAGCTATGCATTAGTAGTGGCTTAGTGGTGCTCGAACCATTCATTGAATGCGAGCCTAGAGCTCAAAAACAATTGAGCGAGATTGCAGTGATGCATTCCGGCTTGTTCCTAGTTTTTATCTTAAGCTCAGACACTTATTTCTTGCAGTCAGTTGGTCGACAAAAATCAGCAAATCCGATTACTTTCCGTCGCTGGAGTGATGGCGCATTCACTAAGTTTAGTTTGCACGATGAATTCGGTGTCTACCATCATTGTTCTCATTCGAATTTGCGCTTGCTTGGCTCACCGGACCGTCGAAAATGGCAGCGAAAATCGGAATCTGAAGATGTCTTTGCTCAGTCTATACTGTTGAAGATCTCTGCATCTAATGGAACCATGATTTCGGATCACGAAAAGCCCCGGAGTTGCCTAGCGACGTCATGCTGCCCGCGGGCAGCGCTCATGAGTCAGCGATTTAAGGACCAGATCAGCTGGATAATAGAAGTTGGTAAAAGCTACGCGGTAATGGAAAACCTGACGTCTTTAGAGGAATTCCTGATTTTGCTGAACGAGATTCAAGCATGCGGCGTGCCGATAGCGGTGAAAGTAAGAATCAGCGAAGACGGTGGCCTTACTATGGTGTATCATACAGTCGACAGATTTCGACAAGACTTCATGATGCTGAAAGTTAGTGAAAAGTACTGCCTCTTCTTGGAGCCGTTTTGACTCCAAGCTTGTGCTAGAGAAAGAAGATCTTCGGGGCAGAGGCTGGGCTATGGGATACAACCGAAAGACAAATTTTGCGGACCGTTGTACCGTGGAACCGAACCAGCGTAGCCACAGTGTACTAAGACATTACGGATTTCCCCCGTGAATCCGGCACGCTTTGCTTTTACAAGATGATTGCAATTGGAAAATTCTTTTTCATGCGCTTGAAGGTCGGTGCTATATTTTTGGGGCCCATTAGACGCATGACCGGAATGTCTATAGGCAGACATAAGAAATTTAAGTGATATCCACTATGTTTTGATGTATTCGCATCTTTTGGTGAGCAGCTACATTTTCATTATTTAGTCGTTAGTCTAAACAATTAGTACGCTTGTTATTATGATTGCGCTGACGAGTTATAGTAAAGTTCTTATTTTCTTTAATTGAGGCCTAATTAGTTGGGTCCATGAATTTTTTCTTAGTACTAATTCAGAACAAGTATGTTTTTATTTCAATACATTTGCCTGCGTACGTTAAGACCAGGCGCTTGTTTTTTTTTTATTGTTTTCCTTCTTTGCGAGTAGGTCATTTTGTGTTCGTATTTACAGAATTTGAATCAAGCACGTTTTTGTCCCAGTCGAGTGCCTGCCATGCAATGTAGGCAAGCTTCAAATCTTGCGCTCTGTATGGTAGGAAGATCCTCACTGCAAGGACTTTCACAGACAATAGGCATAAATTTAAAAAGCTGTTATATGTTTCAAGCAAAGTCCTAGAAGTCCAAAGTCCAACCATACTAGCATGGTCTTTTATTAGAGTTAAGTATAGTATTAATTACTGTAAAGTACTGTATTTACATTTGTTGGCATTCTAAGATTCCTTTAATCACAATTCCTTATGCATCATGTTCACGTAGCTTCCCAGCAGTTGGCCTGGCGCAAACGATAGGAGGACTCGTTACGGGAAGGCTCTTCGATGGCTAGGGTCACCAGTGCTAAGGGCGTGAAAATAGTCGAACTTTTGATACATTATCGAGCTAAAGTGCTAATCCATGTGCAACATCGTCGCCATTACAGTCCCGAGCCAGATCGAGCGGAATATCGCACTTAAGGCACGCGTTCATATGCATGCGTAAAGTAAGATATGGGAGTGTGCCTTGATGTAGGCCCATGTGTCGCGTAACCATGACAATTCCTCAATGGGTTAAGGCAAAAGCTAGCTGGTTATGGTATACACGTCGACTCCAACAGCTAGATATTTAAGTCAGCCTTTGAGTAATCACAAGTGTGACGTGACTAAAATGACGTTCCCATGGGTTAATACCCAAGATTCAATATTCAAGAATTTATTTTCCCATCAACAAGAAAAATGCGTATCATGCATAAGTGCAATACAGATGGGAAGGAGGGCTCTTCATAGCAATGCTAATTGGAATTGCAGAGCACCCTCTCTGTATTGGTACCAATTCTTTAACGACAAAGGAAATAAAGAAGAAATAAGTACCACGTACAATATCAAAAATAGCAATTAAATACGTACGTGCCATATAACCCACAGTTGGATAAACGTGGATGTAATATCATGAAATGCAATGTAATGTAATGTAGGTTCAGAAGGTGCAAGATCCCTTGACGATTTTAAAATGTCAACAAAAACATGTTAGCAACACAAGCGAGCTGGCTATGATGGGAAGCCGGAACATCGACTCCAATAGCTAGATATTTGAGTGAGCCTTAATGTAAGCACATGTGTTATGTGACCATGCCGACTTTTTCCTGTGTTAAGACACACGCGAGCTCGTTACGATATACACATATATGAGATTCTCAAGTTGGCTCGTGTCTTCTGTTGTTGTACCACCTTCTGGTTCAATAGGATCGCATTCGTCCCCTGAGCGCTAAGGAAATTTTCGCGCCATTGAGACCCCGGTCTTCTGCACCAACTCTAGTGCCAACTCACAAATATGGACACGTCGCACGTAGAAACCAAAGCCACCTAGATAACAGAGTTATCTAGGTGGCCTTGCGTATACCCGCGTCTCACTCGCGCTTACAAACTCCCATTTTGGGGCTGCGACTCTCCTCGCACAACCCATTACTTTGCACAGGCACCTCCGCAGAACAGACGCTTTAAGTTACCTTAACACTCAGATATCATAATTCTTAAAGCTTAAAAACTTTACTCTTTTCTGATCAATCCTTGCTTTATTTTCCAAGCATGCGTGGGGAAGTCATCTTTTTAAAGTGCGGGTTCTCTCTTCACCAAGAACGTCGCTCTTCCAGTTGTGCACTTGTATCTACCTAAAATGAGATCAGTCTGCGAAAGTTCATTAGCTTCGATGTAGCATTCAGTATAAGCTCGTTGCCGCTCTTCAGAATCTCCAGCTTCATAGTCCAAACACAAGTCGCCTCTGCGCGCAGCACGCGTGTATATGCTGAACACTGCTTGCTGATGTCCTATTTCATTTCTCATTGCGCAAAAGGATTGTGTACCAGGTTCTCGACCGTCTCACTTCCTCGACCGTCCCAGATTCTCGACCGTCCCATCTGTTCGACCAATTAAGTCTTGCCTGATC
>QQSS02175322.1:0-15107 GCA_003687565.2 Craspedacusta sowerbii | reverse complement strand
ACCTACCTACCTACCTACCTACCTACCTACCTACCTACCTACCTACCTACCTACCTACCTACCTACCTACTTACCTAATTACCTACCTAATTACCTATCTTCCTATCTAAGTACATACATGAATAAATACATACATACATTCATACATACACATTCCAACTGAAAGCTTCCGCACCTATCAAGACGTACGAATGCTAGGGACTAATCAAATTACCCCTTTTGCTTTGTAGTATTTTAGTTCATTTTTGCACAAAACAAACCAGCGCGCTTTCCAATTCTGAAACGTAAAATGGGACCACATGAGTGAAAGGTGGTACGAGCAGTCCATAAACTTAAGGTAAATACACCATAGAACATCAAGAATGGAACGAAGAAAAATCGCTTTTAAATGCGCTCAAGACTTCAAACTCTAACACTTCCTTACTCCATCACCCCACCATACTAATCTTTCTCTAGCTCTTGCTTCAAGTACATTAAGTTTTCTTGCCTTTCTTATCTGCTCTGTCCAAATTATCTTTCATATTTGCCGGCCAATCCTCGAATGGTTCATTTATTTATTTACACATCTACTCATTTTATATAGTTATTTATTTACTTATCCATTTATTCACTTATTCCTTTATTCATTTACTCATTCATTCATTCATTCATTCATTCAGTCAACAACCAGTTGTTCAGTCTTCCGCATAACTTTATAACCGCAAACCGATCCTATTTTGATAAGCAGCTATTGCGTATAAAAGCAGGAGCGGACAATGACGATTGCAATCTTCAACCAGTGTGGGCAAGATCACCGCTAACCTTGATCATGTGACCTTGCTTAGTCAGATACCCTTCCTTCGAATTTATCTATAAACAAAATAAGAAAGAGCAAATAGATAATCAAACAAAACGAATGCGTCCCGGGGAAAGCAGTTCAAAATCAAGAATAATTTTCCTCGGGCAAGGTGACAAGCCAAGTAAGGGTTCGTTAATTTTCGAGGTCTGTCTCGAAACAAACGAGACGAGAAACTTCTCGAAATTTCTCGTTTCAAACGAGAATGAGTTTCGAGACGCAGACCCTTAAAGCCAAGTACAAGTGCAAATGTCAGCCATCAACTCTAACGTGCTTCGCTCAACCTGATAAACAATTGCTTGGACGAGTACGAAAGCAAAGATACTCCAGCTAACCCTACAAGAAACCCACCTGACCGCAGATGATCGAACACACGTAAAATATAACAGAGGTATTTCAAACATCACTTGCCGACATCGGAGATGAGCTTTCGCATCCGGAAGACGGCCTGTTACCCCATTCCGCATGAACTCGAATCGTTTCGTAGCTGTCCGGTTCCTCGATGTTTCTGGGGTACGGGAACTTAAGCAGGGTTAGAACACCTAAACGCGTGCAGGCAGGAAATTACGAATTTACATGGATGTGGAGTAAAGATCCGACCTCATAACCAACACGAATTATCATCCCAGCCGAGAAGAACCGAAAGCGGCCGTAAACAACATACGACGCCATGACTTTGAAATACCATCAAGCGAACCAACTAGCCAACTTGCAAACGAATTAATTTGCATGAGAATCTTGCGTCTCATATGAATAAAAACCAAATTAACATTCGCAGGCGCACGTACAACTGAAAAACTTGAACTTAGGTCGTACCAACCTGACTCCCCACCGATTAGTGGTTTGTTTTCGAAATGAGCGATGAAGTCCTTGATGTTGGAAAACCGCCCCATTCCGAACGTATAGTACTTGCCGTCCCAGCCAATCTGAAAGTGCTTCACCGAGTTGGCACATCGAACTGACAAGGAGTACTCGCCTTGATGGGAGGTGCTGGCGCGCAGGAGGTAAGAGCCATCCTGACCGTTTTGAATGAGCAGAGCTTCAGCATGGTGGCGGTTTAAATTCGGATGAAACCATCTAAACCGAGACCAGTTCAACTTGGAGACTATATAACACATCAAATCGAACAAAGTTGCGCACGAGCCTCGCCAACTACTTCCGTTTGAACATATCTCGAATCGGTGCATGTACTTTATTTTTCAGTCTTCATAGTGTCTCGTAGAATCCATAGAGTATCTTCAGCTATTTCCCTCCCCCTTCAGGTTTCCCTTCAACCAGGCGCAAGGCAAACTACCCAGTACATCAACAACTGTCCCGACAGAATCTGACATGTAGCCATGCCTATCTAGTGTTATCACCATCAGATCATTTATGAAAAATTGAACATTCATGTTCAGCGAGCGCCAAACTACACACGCAGAGTATGGCCATGCAGAGCAAGATAAACAGAGAATTAGCCTGAATGCCATCGACTGGGAAAAAGAAATTGAACTTAAATTACTCTGATGTACACTGCCAGACCTAGCATTTTAAGTAAAGCTGCTTTTAATATCGCTTCGAACTTCATCCCTGAAGAGGTACTTGTTAAAACAAGGGATCGTTGCAAAAAAAGGTACTAAATAGGTTTGAAAGGTTGCATAAAAAGATCCGTAGACACGGTTGAGGCAGAGGACATCTGCAGTCTGAACAAAATGAAAGAAAATCTACGTAGCCATGCAATTAATAGTAAGCATGCAATCATTAGCAAGGTCTCTTATCAGGCCAAAAATGGGCGAAAAACTAGCAAGTGAGCTCTCCTAAACACTGATCAACTACTAAAATGTTCATGAACACAAATATCACGCCCGCTGTCCCTACCCTCATTGACAAAGATGTGTGTCTGTTGTGGGTGCAGCTTAAGAAGCTGAGGTATAAGAAAATACTTCGCGGATCAGCGCACCCTATCTCGACTGCTAGTCCCGATGTGGGTTTTCTTACGGACGCATCTCTGGATAACCTAAACTTTGAGGTCAAGAACATATTTAAAATTATTCGATTTCTAAACCCTAGCAAGACTCATGGCTGGAACGACGTGTCAGCGAAAATAGTTACGTATTTTGACGCCTCGCTTGCGCGCCCGCTTCCGCGCATGAGGGTCTCCTCTTCAAACTAGAGCACTCTGGAATTCGTGGGTAAATTCCAGATTTGATATGTAGCTATCTCTCTGGACGGTTCCAGAGAGTTATTTTGAATGGTGCCAGGTCTTCCTAGAGGCCTGTTCTAGCCGGCGCACCACCAAGGTTCCATATTAGGAGCCTCACTATTTCTAGTATATATACATGCCTTAATCGCAGATGTCAGAAATGACGAGCGCCTTTTAATCGATGATGTCTCTCCGTTTTCTATTGAGCATAACAGTAGGACCTCGCAGAACAAGCTGACGCTTGATATATCCTTGATGGAAACCTTTTCCTTGCCGATGGAAAATGTTTTTAATCCCGATCCAAAGAAGCAAGCTGTAGAGTTTGCTTTCAAGACAAAAATTCGCGGTTGTAATCCTCAACTAATATTTAATAATTCCTTACTGCAGCAAGTGATGGAAGTTGATTAATATTACATAAAGATTTATCATTTACTTGCCATATAAGCAAATTAACCACTGAAGTTATGGAAAGGGTTGGTTTACTGCTTTCGAAATAATGTCCCTATAGATAGCCTCATGAAAAATTTAGTTATTGATATTGATTATAGACAAGTCATTTATAAGACCAGCTCTTGACCACGAAGATGTAGTCAACCGTACCTCGTCACCTACTCAATAACACTCAATGCCAAGCCACTTTAGCTATATCCGGTGCCTGGAAAGGCACCTCAGCTGTAAAACTTTACGAAGACTTTGGATGAGAAACGCTGGCAGAAAGATGACGTTACGTACAACTCCTCTTGTTCCGGGAAAATTATCCCCAAAAAAGGACACCTGCATACTTCCTTTTTCCGGTTCCAACGAGATGCTTGACACACACACTCAGAAGAACATTTGGCTACGCAAAACTGCGACTGAAGTATCCTAAAGTTTAAAGCTTCGCTTTTCCCGGCTGTAACCTCTGACTGGACTTACTTAAACCAGTCGCCTCCTGAATCTGAAAGCTATACAAGCATTGACCCGAATTTTGCGTCCTGCAAAAATAAAATCTACGCATAATATCATCCCATAGGCCGTATTTAACTCAACTAATGCTTGGGCTTAGTGCTCTCTCTCTCTCTCTCTCTCTGCATATAAACAACATTATTTTTCAGATATTAAAAAGCCCGATTGCTAAACTTCATACGACGGTATTGAGGGTACGACCCATTTCTAGTGCGAATGCAGCACTTTTAAAACCCAACGTTCGGTGATAGGATCGGGTGGTACCCTACTTGACACATTTTCTAGTCTATTAGGTCTTTCGGTATCTGATGCGCGCGCCGATGTGCGTTTCAAAATTCTGCAGTATGGTCATCGTGAGCGCGGTAGTGATGTCAATAGAAGCGCTCGTCTTGCAAACATCAGGTTCATCGTTAGATGCAACGCGGTTTTCGGAAATATTGTTTAGTGCTAGTCTTCAGTCGGCGCAATTCTTCACTTGATTTTTACTATTATCTTAATCGATGCGCGTCCTGTGTGGAGTTGCAGTTTGACTAACTCTGCTCTCCTCAAGGGGGGTTCCGTTTTACTGTATCTCCGCTTTGGTTATTTTTCGTTAGGTACGACACATTGTAGCAATCATTTGGGTTTTCTCTTGAATGTTGTAAATCATTATACGCACGAAAAAATAAATAAATAAAAAGAATTTTAATGAATACTTGCTACATCATATCAGTTCCACATAAGGTGAGCATACTTACGCGAGTCCTTCGACTTCTGAGTTCTCCATGTCTGCCTCAGGATGCATGCCACGTATGCTTACACTATTGGCAATCTGGTGCGAAGCTGGGCGACCAAAGATATGCTCCTCGGCATACGAGTGGAAGACCAAGGCTCTGAAATAAATAAATAAATATATATATATATATATATATATATATATATATATATATATGTATATATATATATATATATATATAATAAACATTTCAAACTTGGACATGACCCGATGAAATATAATCAACGCACAGGTAAGTCAACAGAAGCGTCAACCTGGAAAATTGCCTCATTTTTCAAGCTCACAGAATAGTAGTTTATCGCGCGAAATTTTCGTCAAGAAAATCAAATTTATTACCAAGAGACAATCGTTTGAAAATAGAGCGTCGGCAACTGCCATGGTTTCGTTTCACAACAAAATTTAAACTCGAACACGACACGGTTTTACCCTGCGGCACCATCGAAAAGAGAAAAAATAACAGACAACTACGATACTCACTCCACATCACTCCTTCTGGTCACCATTTTCAAATGCTTCAACCAACCGGAACTTCACACAAACACACAAAAACACTGATGATATTTTAACTTACACTCTGTCAATCGATTATCTTGTTTATCAATTATGCAATAAATCAAGAGTAGTCCGATTAAGAGTAGTTAAACCATAAGACTAGTTAAACCACAATTAAACCACACTATGCTCGAGCATGTGATAAGCATTATTTAGAAAGCAGTAAAAGGGCCTATATCTAAGTTCTCAAGTACAATTAAAACGCACGTTTCAGGGCAACTACGGGTCCCAGAAAAAGCTTGAAAGTTAAGTTTCGTAAGCATAAGCTCCCAGAAGGCATAAAGCTCAGATGATAACGGAGACCATCAAATGCTTAGAACCTAGAAGCTTAGTCAAAGGGAACATCTTCCCACATCACAGCAACAGCAAGCCAAGAAAACAGCCATTCCTGTCTGATGAAAATCTGAAAGCACAGCCTACATCGACAAGACCAATCCAATACAATCTGCCAAGATTTGAAGTCCTTTCCATTAGTTGTAAGCCTAATCCATAGTTTACTGCTGCAAACAAAACTATCGGATACAGACTGTGAGTTAAGGCAAAACCTCCACGCGAGCTGCATTGATAGACGCAAAGTCTCTAAATCCTACGCAAGTTTCGGCCAACAGCTAAATCCAAGTCCAAGGTCGGATGCCCTAACTTCAGTTGTGCGTTTAGAAACCAAGGAAAGATAGTCAAGGATTAAGTTAAAACCCAGTCTGCCAGACAATAGAGAGAAATCAATGGGAGAATTCAAGCTAAATCAGAGACCATTCAGTGCACACGTGATTATACCGAGTCCTGGATTACGTCAAGCGCGCTTATAAAGATAACGACAACAATAACGAAAGGACTGATTCAGTTGCCATGATCAACTATGGCATAAGCAGGATTTTATACTAGAAAACTCCTCATATGAAAAAAATACAATCGAGAAGGAAAAAACTGTCCACCGAGGGAAGGGACGTCTTACACTGTCGCTGCTTTTTGGTCTCGGTGAACTAGGTGATCTACCAAACAATGTGCAATATTGGATTGCACTCAAAATTTTTTTAGCTCGTCCAAATCTTTGCCTAAATCAAAGCAAGCGTGATAAGCTATTATTATTCATGAATATATCATCTCGATCCAAGGTGGTTATAAGACCACAAATTTCACTTAAAGCAACTCAGTTAACTCTGGGGACATATCCAGGAGTCTGCTTAACAACTGTTTTATACAGAACCATGTGACATGTTAACATACAAAGCCAGAAAGACTTCACATGACAAGATGAGTTCTGTTACAATGCCAACAAGTTTTTGCCACTCATATAATGATATAGAACTTTCATTTTAAAAATCCTGTGTAAGGCTAGGTTTACAAAATCTCGCTTTCTAAAAACCATGAACTCTCTATTTTAAGCAGCATCATTACCCAGTATATTCATGCAAAAGGTGCTACATCAACAGGGTCCAGGATCCTTAAGTACCAGAACGCAATGGCTGCTGTGTGCTAAGTTGATTACAATAAGAGGTACAAGGAAATCTGAGATCCAATCGATAGAATACTGCCATTGCTCTTACTTATCATTTTCATAACTAGATAATTAATTGAGTTGACTTTGGAGTAAGCTATTCTGATACTCTATTGTTGCCTAGAATCATATCTCCATCATGCACCACGACAAGACTTGATCAGATACAAACTTTATAACAAGTGCATGACCTTTATCCTTAGACCTTTAGGGAAACTAGCTTGTGCAAAAGCCACTGATATGCTGACATAAGAGTCATCCAGCCTGTCTTGAAAAAATTGGATATGGCTGTGGTGCACAATGGGCCCCATTTTCAAACTTTGCAAATGGCCCATAAAAAAACACATGACAAGTACATAAGGCTGCAATCTCAGTGTGGCTTGCCCTCTCTTTCTTTCATGTTTGGGAGTACTCATGAGTGATGCTACAATGCTTTCAGGAAAGATGCTTCCTGTGGCGCATCCTTGCCACTTGATAATGGATCGTAAATATTTGAGAGCAACAGGTAGAGAATGCATTCATCTCTATCAGGCAAGCTATTCTAACTATTAATTAACTAAGTCATGGTCCAGGCTATAAACAGCAATGAGGCAAGATCTTAAATATGACGAGGTGATTAAGACATTCGGAACAAACCGCTATCACGCTACTTTTTCAAGACATTTATGCTTACACTTCCTCAACGCACTCTGCTATAGGCAGGCAGTTCTGTAGCTATTAAAACTCTATGAACTTGTTTACACATATGACAGTTAATTTTCGGCAAAAATCACTAAGAATGAAAGAAAAGGAAATAATACTACTCTAAATTCAATTAATACTATAATACTACTCTAAATTCAAATAATACTACTCTAAATTCAATTAATACTACAACTAAATTCGAAGCGCGTTGCATGAATTTCAATTCATTAGAACAAACTTTGGAGCCTGGAGGACTTGAATTACCATGCTAAATGTTAGAAAAAAACACACAACTGCCTTGCAATGCCATCATAATGTTACACATCAGCGACCTGTCACTTCATTATTGCAAGTTGCCTACAGTTATTTCACAGGATTTTGAAACAAAGGAGTAATAAACAAAATTGAACAAACACTTTTAGCCTAGATTTATATGAAAATAGACATAGACACAGCATTTTTCTGATCACAAGTCTTTGAAATGCATTCCAAACCAAAGTCATTCCCAGTTTTAAGATGTGCACCGGAATGCCATATGCCAAAACTGCCCATTGAACTATATTTTTTAAGGTCAAGTGCCAGCATTAAAGCTAAAAATTTCTGCACATGCTTCAGGTGCTATTCCAAAAAATCTTACAACTAAGAATTTAATCAGCCCTAAAATTTTAGGGACTAAACATGATTCTTCCAATATTCGAACATGTTTGATTGTTTGACAGGTAACTTTATAAAAAAATGTATGTATGCGCTTACTTCATTCACTGCTTCTTGACGATGTTCTGTTATTTTCGGAAAAGATGCCTAATGCATAAGACTACGCTCAAAATAATTTATAGAGACATTCGGAAACGTGAAGCTCCAAAAATCAGAGCTGAGCGACAAGTGATCGATTACTTACGTTAAGCATTTCACGTTCGCAAACAATTTCAAGCAGTGCAAATGAGTGTTCGGCCTCACGAAGGAAAACAGCTGCAATAAGAAGCAAACGCTGAGTATTGACCCATACGTACTTAGGATTCTTGCAACCGCTCCGAATATTATCTTGCCCATGAAGTTTCGCCTGTGCAGACTACATCGAAACCGAAACTTTGACTAAGTAATGATTAATTTCCACAACATTGGTCCGAAAAGGCTTCCCGCGGATCAGGGCGTTAGCTGTATCGAGTATGGGGTTACAAGAGCCGATGCGTCTAACTGACATCAGTGGTATAAGTACTGGCTCTTAAATCTTCTCTCATTATATTGTATTTATATTTGATAGCATTGTATAATTATAATTCTTATTATAGTTCTTCCCGCATACGGCGCAGCTGGCAATGCTCAAGTGATTTGGGGCCAGGCTGCTGAAACTGTGATGATCTAGTGCAACTGTTCACTTGAAAGCTTGTGTACTCGTGAGACAATCCACTCGAGGTATCCAGGGGCTTCGAGTTCCTAATGACACTCTAAGCAGTTGCTTAGCCAGCTAAGACTCCAACCAAAGGCCTCTGGCGAGTGTCTTGACAGGGACGAAACGTACGTAAGGCTAGTCATTAGATAGTATTGTATACTATATTATACGCACATAGCATCAATTTGGATCATCAAGTTGATCCGCAATTCTACTAAACAAGATGAACCATCAACAAAGAATTGGCAACGAGTGAACCAAAAGTCATTGCTAATATCATATGCCACTTGCACCGTACACACATATATAAATACTTGCACCATAGAAGAACGGACAATAAAAAAATACCATTGCAATATAATCATGCAACATATATAGGCATCATTACAAAGACTGATTTCATTGAAATTTTTTACCTCAATGACGAAACACATACATATTTTACTTCCACAGATATATGCATACCAACTTATATATGCAAAGTCATTAATGACGTCATAATGTGCTTTTTGAAGTGAGACTTCAATTTGTAGAGCAAATGGCTAGTCTTATGTACGTTTCGTCCCGGCCAAGGGACTCGTCAGAGACCTTTGGTTGAAGTCTGAACTGGCCAAGCAACTGCCTGGAGTCCGTTATTGCATTAATATTTAGAACTTAAAGTTTATTGTAGGTTACAGGACCAATGTATTTTATATTGCTCCTCCCATACTTCTGAGAGCGTCTGCGTCCGAGTGTTACGAGTGAGTCTTAATGTTATAAAAAGTAGTTGGAGGTTGGGTCTTCGTAATCTGAAAAGGTAATTGGTATGATTAACTGCTCTGCAATATAAATATTCTGACTATTTTGTCGGAAAAGCCCCTAGCTTTGCATTCATAAATCTGGGAAGAACTGTATTGGACCGCCTTATTAAACTTGTTGCTGTTTATGACGTGCTTAAAAAAACTCAAGGTGGGTTTCGTTCAGGCCAAAACACTACGGACATGGTCTTCACTGTCAGGCAGCTACAAGAAAAGTGTATTGAGCAGCAAGTGGGGCTTTTTCAAGTGTTTGTCGCCCTCGAGAAGGCGTTTGACTCGTTGAACAGGACCGTGGTGTGGGATTTTCTGCGGAAACTGGGATGTCCCCAAAACTCTGTGAGCCTGCTTATGAGCTTTGATAGTGATATGAAGGCCCGGGTGAGTGTCGGGGGCGAAGTGTCAACACCCTTCTCTGTCAATAAGGGAGTTAAACAAGGAGACATTCCTGCTCCAACCCTTTTTGCTGTTTATTTTGCAATAGTACTCGATCTCGCATTAAAGAGCTGCAACCATGGTGTGTACGTCCGTTACCAAACTTCAGGAAGCGTATTCAACATCAGGCGCTGCCAGAACAAAGATGTTCACCGTCTTGGTTAGAGATCTGTTATATGCGGACGACTGTGCCTTAGTATTGCACACCGAGGAGGACGTGCAGCAAATCAAGAACAGCTTTTCTGCAGCCTGCACCGCCTTTGAACTTACCATCAATCTGAAGCAGACGGTAGTCATGTTCCAACCACCTCCAAACCAGCAATACTTCGAACCACATATCTTTGTTTGTGGCAAGCGGTTTGATGTTGGTAGATTAGTTTATTTTGAATTGGAAAGTCGTTTATTGAAAAGGCGTGAAGTTAAAATTAAAGCAAACTTGAAGTATACAATTCGTGTATACTGACATCGCTCTCATACGGGTGTTAAACGCGGGTAACGGATCACCACGATTTTGAGCAGTTAGAGCGCTTTCATCAGACTTGTCCACGGAGAATTCTAGGAATCCACTTGAGTGCGAAAGTAAGTGATGCAGAGACTCTTCGCCGGTCAAGCCATTATTCGCAGAAATAGACTTCGATGGAGTGATCATCTCGTTCGCGTGCCAGATCAGAGACTTCCCAAGCAGGTGTTTCAGGGGCAACTAGCAAGCGGTCATCGTCCAAGGCATAAGCCCAGGCAAAGGTACAAGGATTGCTTAATAAAGTCTCTGCAGAATGCCTCCATATGCTTACAGTCGTGGCAGGCACTGGCATTGGATCGCAGTGTTTGAAGAAAGGCTGTTCAGGATGGCGTCGCAAACTTTGAGTTAAGCAGAATGGAGCAACTGGCTTTAGGGCAAAGTTTGCGGGAAGGCATCTCCAATATTTCAGGTGGCACCCAGAACGTTTGTGGTTGCCATGTGTGTGGCAGACTGTGTTTGAGTAAGGCTGGCTTATTGAGTCATGCGAGATCATATGAAAGTAGGGCTCCAGCGAATTGTAGAGTGGTGTTGACACACTCGTATGCCTGATGTGTGTAAAACCATGTCGCTCCCCTGGTGGTCTGAAACAACATGCTAACGTACACGGTGCGGAAACAACATCTACATCGAAGAAGAAGTGTCAAGAAAACTTTCCATGCCGTGCGTGCGGAAAGAGATGCAAGTCTCTTGCAGAACTGAAAAGTCAAATACGGGGGTTTCATTCAGATGTATCTTCACAGCTACGAGCGATGGTCATACTAAAGACGAGTAGACAGCAATCATCATCATCGACTTTCTTTGTCGGCTCAGCTCACTTCATGTTGCAAAAACGGCAAACGCGCTGGTTGCAAGGGATCGCTCTTTGCTGATAGGAATATTCCAACGTCGCGATCTGTGTCGCTCAGTTCTTCTTCTTCGTCCTGATCAAGATGACGCGGAACCTGCCTACCTAGTCCTCCAGGTCTGAGCTCACCCTCCCCAGGATCCCTTTGCCCCTCCCTATATACACGCTTTACATGTGCTTTTGCACGATGGTAACGTTTCCGCGTGCAATCGGTGACGACTTTAGCAGTATGTGCATAAATATTTTGGACGGTGTACAGGTCTTGTAGCTATGGAGTTGATAACTTGTTGGTCAGACTTGTGTTCTTGATAAGCACGTGGTCCCCAACTTTTATAGATGATATTTTTGCGGGATTGTGTTTGTCGGCAAATTGCTTCATGTTGGTTTTCCGTTACTGGTCCTTGAGATCAATGGATGATCTTTTCGACTTTACTAGCATACTCGGGATATCATTCCTGATCTGTCGTCCAAACATGATGGTTGCAGGAGATTCGCCAGTTACCGTTTGTCACCACATACCGCGGGGCACGGTAGGCCAGAAGGAAGCTTTGCAGTTCGTTACGCCAGTCTTTCCCCTCAAGGTGTGCAGCTTGGTTGGGTCGCTTTAGCGTTCTATTGATCGAACAAATCGTTCAACTTCGCCGTTTTGGTTCGGCATATATGGCGTTGTTGCTATGCGCTTGATAATGTGCTTTCGCAAGTACTCTTTGAATTCCTCTGAGTTGAACGGCGGGCCTTTATCGCAAACGATGGTGCTTGGATACCCGAATCGGTGAACATAGTGTTTGGAGCCTTTATGATTTGTTTTGCAAAAATTCTTTTCAATTGATGCACAACAGGATAACGAGATCTGTAATCTATCGTTACTAAAAAGTAGTCGTTGGATGGTTATGGACCTTGAAGATCCATAGCGACGGTGTCCCATGGCAAGGCTGGCATCTTAGTCATTAGTAACGGTTGATACTGTACCGTGGCTGGTGCTGTGACCTGACAAACAGGACAGTTTGAAATCATGTGTTCTTCAGTCCTGGCCACCATACTTTCTCGCGAAAAAGAGGCTTAGTCTTGACTATCCCTTGGTGAGATTGATGAGCAACTGTAAGAGTTGCGTGCTGAAGCTTTGCGGGCATGACTATAAGGTGACTCTATAAAAGAACATTGTCGATCACCGATAGTGAATCTTTACAAAGTCGATATGGGTTGAGCTCCGGTGACTTTGGCCAGTTGGTTGTAGTGACGGCTGCTATGACTTGTTGCAGAATCTTGTCGTTTGCTGTTGCCGTCCGAATTTCGTCGATTGTCGAAGTTCTTGGTGCGGAGTCTGAGACAAGGACCCTGATATAAGAATCGTGCGGCTTTTTGCGGAAGAGCTGGTTCATCGGTGGGCGGGACAGGTAGTCTGCTGCGTTTCTTGCTCCAGGTTCGTATTCCAGTGAATATTTGTAACCCTGGAGGCGCATTAGTCATCTTTCAATTCCAAGTGGAGGTGAAGATCGGCTGGATAAAATGCGTAAAGATGGCTTGTGGTCGGTGATTATGGCGAACTGCTTGTCATAGACAAAAAATGAAAATGTTCTGCACCGAACAAAATAGCGAGAGCTTCGCGTTCTGTTTGGCTTTAACGGCGCTCGGCTGCGCTTAATGATCGACTGCCATAAGCAACTGGACGGTCGCACCCATCGGGTTGTGTTTGTATAAGAACGGCACCGAACGGGCCGCCATCGACAACGATTTTGGTTGGAGCTTGAGGGTTGTAATATGCCATGTACTGTGCTTGAGTGAGCTTTTGCTTCGGAACCCTGAAAGCTATGTCGTGCTTTTTTTTCCATGCGAACGGCGTGTTCTTCTTGGTCAAAAAACATAGCGGCGCGCTGATGGTGCTAAAATTCTTTATGAAACTGGAGCAATAGTTTACTAGCCCCAGAAAACTACGCACATCCTTTATGTCTCCAGGTGTTTTGAATGCAGTGACGGCGTCAATTTTGTTTATCTCAGGGCATGTGCCTTGAGGTGTTAACTTAAAAGCCGAGAATACTATTTGTGCGGGACTAAAGTGCTACTTGGACGGGTTTAGTTTTAAATCCGCAACTTCCAAACTTGATAAGACAGCTTCCGGACGTTTGTCGTGATCTTCTAGACTTTTTCAATTTTAAAAATTTCAATTGCTTTATATATATATATATATATATATATATATATATATATATATGCATATATAAATTAATAACATGCGAGCAAGCTTATCAATCAGTAATGACTGCAAACCAGTCGCCATCTCAGCTTAACTGCTGCATGATTACGTCATATCGGACCAATTGCAATGAAGCTTTTACGAGGAGTAAACGGTAGATTTATACCCTCTTACGAAACAGGAATTTTAGATGAGGAAAAGCCAGATCGTGCGTAACTGCAAAGCTTCCCTTGGTACTAGAATATTACTAGTTTCTATAGAGATCAGTGAATCGGACGCTAACAAGCTAGTGATGGTGTCTTTATAATTCCTCAATACTACCCTAACTTTAGGACTACCTAATAAGTAGGGTTTCCAGATGCCTACGGAATTGTTGGGTTGCGGTGGTAAAGTCCTTCGGATTTTATTAACCACGGAAAGTAAGGATGGACTAGAAAAGAAGGTGTAAGAAGTGATTATGCCGCGTAATCGAATGGTTTGTTTACAATTCTCGATGACGTGGTGCAAGCAATTGATGTATTGGTATATTATGAAAGTTTCTATAGATTATTAGAATCAAGCACGTTCACGGTATTAAACTCTCTCTAAAAGCTTATTCTGCTCTCTTACATCGCCACTCTTACATGTAATTGTATTAGTCTATAACATGACATATGGCATGAAAGCCACTGAAAAGGTAATAGTGCACTCAGCTTAAGAACGCTCGGGACTTGTTACGAAGTTTCCTGTCTGTCTATATAAATGTGTTGAAGTTTAATATAATTAATGATTCAAGATCACCCGTGTAACGCAGGAACGTTGTGCAATAGACACTTAAAAGAAAAGATAGCTTAAACTATTGAATTTTAGAAGCAAAACTTCTATATCACTTTCGTCTAATGTTCTGCAATGAAGAACATCTATCCGTTAAATTCACGATTATGCATTTTCTGAAGACGGATGCATCTTCTAGGACTAGTTAGACCACTGCACGACTCTAGTTTAAGAACCAGCCATAGAGGCAATCGTATTTAACAATATAATATAATAATTCCGTGGGGATATAAAAGCTCTGCGAGACCAGCGTTCTCAGAACAATCTAGCCGGACGGATTTAATGGTGGGTCGCAAACCTGAACAACGATTGTCACCAGATACCGCTATCAAACTGAAAGCGGATGCAGCGTCTTAAAGAGACTGGGCTTGCAAAAAATTCTAAATAAAAGGTTAGGTATGGCATGCTAGGATTCCACATCTTGAACTTGACGATCTAACAGCAATTCGGGATTTCGAGCTCCACGGGTATATTATTCCATACTTCATACTCCACAGATTCGTTTGAAAGTAAAATCTATCTGACTGAACTTGCCGAGAAGCTCCATCGAGAGATGGGCGTTTATCTCCTATGCCATATTCTATCTATCTATCTATCTATCTATCTATCTATCTATCTATCTATCTATCTATCTATCTATCTATCTATCTAT
>QQSS02175310.1:0-15110 GCA_003687565.2 Craspedacusta sowerbii | reverse complement strand
CAGTAGAAAACGCTGTCGGAACGATCGAACACATGTAAGATGGTGCCAGATGCGGCGCACAAAGGTTATCGTGCTTCACGTAAATTCGTGAATCTCAGAAAAAAACCTACGTGATAGAGAAAAACGGATATCATTTTTGAAATCAGGATATGAAGATCTTTTAGGAGAAGGTTACTGTGGAGGAACATCAAAAATCATGCATGCTAGTGAAGTTTTTGGTTCTGGAACTCATCCACCTAAAAAGAAATCACGCAAGTAGCAGAAATCTCTTCTTCGGAGCATTGTCTCTTAAGGACATCTTTGGTCCGTATCCAAAAAAAGCTGCCTCCATCTAATTTTGCCTTAATATTGACGGTGGAACGCATTCTTGCACTGACGCGTGAAGCTTGACTACCCAGCGGGGAACCCACCGAGACAAATCCTGTTGCGCAAGTGCAGAGTTACTGACTGCCGGTTATTTAGCCAGATTTCGTCGGTACCTGGCTGCCGGTCATCTAGACAGCGTAATTTCTAGCTTGCACTTTCTTACGACATGTTGAACTAGTTTTAATACGAGCTTATCATAAGGCGAGACCCTCGACCCGATTAGCTATGGCTGCTGAGGCTACTTCTCCAAGAAGCACAGGTCATTTGCTATAAACGCTGCATATCTGGAGTTTGTAACAGTATATTGTAATTTCTAATAGGAATTCGCTTTATTTTTAGTAATTGAACTTTATTTAGTATGTTTTTAAAATAGTATTCTGTACTGTAAGTTAACGGAGAGAATTAATATTTTTGTTGTTGTTGTGTTTGTTGTTGTTTCTGTAGGAATTGCCTTTGACTTATGCCATTAAGGCAGATCCATCAGTCATTCTCAGTTAAAGTTTTTTTTAATAGAAGCCATGTCAATGCCTTCGTTCAGACATGCTCTCAGAATGAAATTCTTCGTAGCCTTGGATTTTGTGCTTCTCGATTTTGAACCAACAACCAACCAAGGGAAGATTCAACAGTGACTCAGGAGTGCATCCCTGGTGCAAGATGATGCAACCTGGAGATTTGCAATTTTGTTTAGTACAGTTAAAATGGGTCTTTATCTTCATTTAAATATCCTTTTTCGCCATGTGATGGATTTATCGATGCCCTGTTTGTGTAAACTGAGTTTGGAGCTGTTTGCATGACTTGGCTTGTTTTATTGGAACACTTCAAGACCTAATACGTATTATGATGCAGATTTGGCGAGGTTGGGTTTGGAATACAAGTGGATAAGTATACAACTAGCCTCTAATTCTAAACGTCTAATCCAAATATGCAAATGGCGGACTTGCACAAACTTCCATGCTATTCTGAAAAAATGAATAGTAGTGCTTGCCATTTATAGGCTTAACGTAAGCTGCCTATCAAATTAATATTGTGATTCCTTTGTTATTTTGTGAATGGAGTTTGTAATTGCTTGTCTCTTGCTATTTTTAGCCCTTATATCCTGTATTTTATCATTTATATTCACACATTGATAGTTTAAACTTATCTGTTTAGCAGTAGAGAAAATCTGGCTGCTGTGTGTATTGTATGCTTCTCAGCCTCTGACTTCCCTTGGATGCTCTTGTTGGTGTTTAGTAATTCTTGCTGATATTGGTGAAGTGTAGAGACATAGTTTGCAATTCCAATTTATTTTCAGTTACCCTACCACCCAAAGCATTTTTTTATTCAAGTTTTGGTTCCAACGAATCTATATGATAGTTTTTTTTAAATTGTTGATTGAGATGTTGTGGTAGGCAGATCAGTATGGGGTGGTATTAAGTTGGGTTGTATCTGCTTACAGTGGGGTGTATTTACCATTCTGGAGCCTCAAAGTAGCTTGACATTGACTGCTTTTATATTTGCTCCTGTGAAGGCCACAATCATGAGGACATGCGCTTAAACTCTTTGTTGTTGTCCATGTTTTTACTCGGTGTAGTACTTTATAAACCCTATGTTACCTCAATATAACTCATTTAGTAATATGCTAGAGTTATAATCTCATCAGAAAATAAATACATGGCACGTTATGGATCGCACATTGCACCATGGATGCAAATTGGTGAGCGTTCTTGCAAAATTTCTACTTCATTTTGTGCATATTATTTGCTTATTCCCTGAATTGCAGGTTTTTCTAGGATTGGGTGGCCAATACTTATGTTTGCTGCAAATTGCTCGTAATAGTCCTTGAATGTCACAAGCTTTGTTTTGGTTAAGCAGCATTTGATGCAGCCAATTATGGCAGAAAAAAAAACTGTCTGCAACTTTCATAAAAGTTCAATATGCTGAATTGATTTTTTTTTTTTTGCTTTGTAGGTTTTTGTTTTCCAGACTAAATTTGTTAAATGAATGGAAATATTCAAATTAGAAAAAAATTGCTTCAGGCAGACATGAGTGGCATTTTGTCTCAAGTTATTCAGGATTTTTGCAGTATAATAACTGTAACATAAGCACCTGGTTTCAAGCCTTACCGGGGGGGTGCCATCGTCTTAGAACTGCTGCTGAGCTCACCAGGAATTTGTTACATGCCACGGCACCTAAGCGGTGGAATGCAGCAAAGTGGAGCTATGCCAGCACGTTGGAAGATCAGTGTCGTGTGTATGAAAGCAACAAGAATGGTGCAAAATTAAGTCAAAGAACCACTTGTTGCTTTTCACTGATCTAATGCTGAGTTTAAGATGTTTTCTGGATTTTCTTTATTAATAATTTCCTGGAGAACATTAATTTTTTAAGATTTCGGCAACCCCCCCCCCCCCCCCCCGTCGCGGCATATTGTAGTTACCAGAGAGGTACTGAAAATGTAACAAAAAGATAGCCTTGCCAGAAAACGTTTCACCGTGAAAATTTTGCTTTGATGGTACTTTTGCTATAATTGTATTTACAAATTTTCGTAGGTATTTCGTAGGTTATTTTGCTAGGTTCGTATTTACAATTTTTCGTAGTAGGTATTTCGTAATTGCCGCGGAAGCAGATCATGAGCTATGCTTTACCATCACGAAGTAAAAGCCGTTCATTGACTCAAGCAGTATCGTGGATTTCTGGGGATCCTGTGCTGGTGGTTATCCTGAGTTGCCTTTGCCAGGTAAGTCAAGTGAAATTTGATGTTTTTTTTTGTATGGAATGCATTTGCGGTTTATATTATGCAGATGTTTTAAACGCATGACGGCATAATTCTAGGCAGCTAGCGGATTTAGCGCTTGATCATTATTTGTTTGCGAGGCCGTGCTCGTACGCAGGAATGTTTAGTAATCCTCTTGTGGTCTTGGACTGGCATAATTAGTAGATTTCCTGTCTTGCTGACAGAAGGTATGCATTTGAGAATATCCTGCAGCTTTGACTGCCAATTCGTTGGGCTGCGTTTGAACGCCTAATGTATCTGGTAGAGCAAGTTCACGATGTTTGGCATTTATTTTTCCTTTTTCCTTGTTTCTTTTTCCTTTTTTTTTTTGTTGTCTAGGCGATTCATAAGTTATGTGAAAGATTTTTCTGACATTTGCCATTAGTAAAATGCCCCGCATGTTTCAGTGGATCTTTAACAGAGTTGAAGAGTTTTTTAATCCTTTTTTTTTATTCCCTTGCATGCATAAACGCTAGGAAGATTTATGCACATATGAATCAAAACTAATATTTACCTTAGTTTCTTTGTGCTTTTCTTTGGCCTTAACTTATCCTTATCTGTAACATGTATTCGCCCACCCCCGGTCTCTCCTTAAGGAACAGCGAATCCAATCCAAAAACCCAAAATCCAAAAATCACGATCATTTCTTCGTCTTGCAATAGACAATGGTAAATTTAATCTCTGCAAAAAGTGACAAGCTCAGACACTGGCCTACTCATCACCGTTGTGTGCATCCAGAATTCGCGCAATGCGGAGACATGTTTGTGGCAGAGCCTTCTGTAAAGCCGACATCTTGCACTCGTCATCGTCACTCTTAATTGTTCAGCGCCGAGGTTTGACGCACTAGCGGTAATCGGAGGTATGGGCAACGATTTAAGGGATATCTTTAGTCACTGATCTCAAGAAAAGAAGCGTAGTGGAAATTTGTTTTGGGGGCTAATTCGGTGTCGCAGTCCTAATTTATTCTTAGCTGATTACCCCTGATTTGCTAATGATCTTTGTAATATTTTTCCTGGTCTGCGGGAGTGCTTGTCGTTTAATCGCTCGGGGTTTTTTGACCGCAATCAGTGTGACGGGATGCCGCCGACCCAAGATACGGTTGTGCTGCAGAAGTTTTGGATGAGTGGATTTTGTCTGCCTTGTCCGATGTATTTTCGGATTCTGACCATTCTACATGCTTGCGTACGAGCATCCGTTTAATAGTATGTTGATTGTTTGCCACTTGGTGTGTACTTGTCCTAAATGTACGCATTAGTTACCATTCATCATGCTAATGCAATTTTTTATATCCGAGTTGTGCTTACATGTGTGGACTTAAATGTTATTTAAGAGTTCTTAATTCTACGAAATGGATTTAGTATTTGCTACTTAAATAGGCTGTTTCTGGTTTTTCTTAAAACGCTATGCTGCATGTTCTTCTATAAAATATGCGAGTACCTGAATACGCCAACTTCGTTCTATGCGTCTGGGAAGTCAATATGTATTTAGGTGCGCTTGCTTTCATATGTACTTCAGGACATGCTTGTGGATATTTGCTGCTTGAAATGGGCTTCGAAGTACTCCTTGAAGTTTTGGGTGTTCCCTGTTTCAGTGAGGCGTACGTTCAGTGTAGCGTTAGTGCTTCGGAGAGTTTGGCTGCATTGAAGTCCACGTACTGCATGCTAAGGATCACCGTGGTGGGTGGCCTGTACTGTTATCCCTCCCCCTTCATGATGCTGCTTCGCCTCTACGTTTACCCCTCATTGGTAAAGCAAAGCCAAGTCGTAAATAAAGTAAAGATAGCCTAACATAAGCATCTTTGCAATTTTGTCGACGTTGCATACGACGGCATTGAGGACGCGACTCTCTTCTTGCTCGAACTTGGTGCTTTTGCCAGTCAAAGTAGCAACAACTTGACACTGTTAACGTGACACTGTTTCTAGTCTATTAGGGCAATCCGTATTTGATGTTTGTCACAATGTATTATGCTAAGTCCGTTGTTATGGCCATCGTGAGCGCGATAGTGATCTTAATAGGAACATTCTTCTTTCAACAATATGGTTGAGTGTTAGTCATCGGTCGACATTGTTTTGGCTTGGCTTGTTACTACTATTGTTTTAATCAATGCGAGTCCTGTGTGGAGTTTCAGTATATAATATATAGTATATAATATTTAATATATAATAATATATTGCGTTATATTATATATTATATTATATGTTATATGTATTATATATTAAATATATTATGCGCATTGAAAAAGAGTTTAAAGTTACTGATTGACGCAATTACTTTACTCTGAGATCTTATAGTGCCTTCGGTTTGGCCTTCAAGCAAGCAAGAAAATATTTATAAGTGCATATGTTTTCTTCGGCCCTTGCTGAATTTCTTTGCCCCATTTCTTAGCTCCGCGATGCGGTTGCCCCAAGCTGAGATTGTTACCCCCAAGCTGAGATTGTTACCCCCTACACCCTCTACCCTGCCCTACCCGGCTGACCGCCTCGCCATTGTTGCCTGTACCGAAGCTGCTGTAGAGGATGAATGCTGTAGTTTCTGCAGTTCTCTTGGCTGGAGGAAGTTATCAACTTGAGTATTTGAGTTGATAAGTAGTGATGAGCTCATGCACTTAAGTCGATAGGTTTTTATACGTATGGAAACGTAGCCCCTATGTAAGTAGATCTCTGGTAAGGCTTCTTGCTGTACTTTGTCCTACTAGGATGAGGATTAGTAAATTTGAGCTTGCAGAGTTCAAATTTACCTTGCGCTGTTTAATTTTATAATATATGTTATTTTTATGTGTCCATCAGCAACTTTGGTACTTGAAATAGGCATCTTGCCAAGGGCATTCATCTCTCTAAGACCGACTTCATTGGCATTGACATCTTTAGCGTTCAATTTTGACTTGGATTGCCTTGTTACTCCTAGATGGAGCGGGCACAATCTATCTGCTCAGCAAATCTAATGTACAAAATATATTATCTTGAAATTCGGAAAAAGGGGTTTAGTATTTTTATCAATAGGCATACTAGAGAGCTGTGCAGTCTTTGAAAAGACCAGGTTTAAATGCATTTACACGATACACTTCATAAGCATTGCCTGCTTTGAAATGGGTGACTGAAGAGAAATATTTAGTTCTTGCATTTTCATTGATGCTTGAGCAGCAACACTTACACAGTTTCTTAATTACAACTGGACCATTTATCTTTGCGGTGCAACATATGCCAAGTTCTTTGTGGATTAGAAAGTGGTTAAAAAAGTTGCCAGATTGCTTGGCTTTAGACGTAAATCAAGGTTTGTCAACATTTAATGATGGCACACAGCTCCATCACAGGTGAAAGACACAGCATTCACACCTGCATCATGAAGCCTCTTCACAAATGCGTTGACAAGGTTGGCACGGTCACTCCCATCAAGAGTGTTGGTAAAAAAATATCCACATGGGATTTTCCATGACCTATTGACACGTCCTGCCAATAAAAATAGATCATACTTTGCAACAGGTGTCAAATCATCACCAGGCAAGTCCGTGCCAAGGTCCACATAACGTCTATACCCTGCTCTACCCCAGGACACATGTTTTCTGATTGCCATCTCATCAACCATTGTAGAGCACAAAATTGACCTCGCAAAAGTGCTAGCCTCTGAAACCTTCATCTTGAGAGCATTTAAGGCACCTTCAGTAAAACCTGGCTCACCAGGAACTTTAATATACCATGCCGAATCTGACATTGATGCAGCAATGCAAGATTAAAAGTTCGTCTCACGTACTTGCATGTCTTACTAGTGTGAAACTCCGAAGTTTAGGCGAACTAGAAGAGTGCTGGCGAGTACTTAGATCCTTTACTTTTCCTCAGAAATGATCCTTTAATCAACTCGAAAGCGATGCCAGAAACTGTTTTGGGCAATTCTTCGCAATTTGGGGATCTCATAGTTTGCCTCAAATGCTTTAAAAGAGCTTTCATTGAGGCAACTTTTACACTCAAAGGTTGAGATCGCTGCTGCGAGGATTTCAACCTAACTTTGATCGTCTTTATCTTCTCTGACTTTGCAGTTAGTTTGAGTTTGAGCTTTCTTGGAGACTCAGATATGTGGTAGGAATGGTCATGTTTTACAGACGATTAACTAGTTGGCAGCTGAGAGGAGATTAATTTAACTTTAAAAGGGCGCCTTTCTAAAGATGGCTTTCGTTCTCTAGTAACCTGTCAAGCAAGGCAAACATGCAAGATTTTTAAGAAAGATGCAGAATTTCCGCGCATCTTAACAGCCTACTTTGTGGATCACATTTAGTCGAAACTGAATCTTGGTCTTATGCTCTTACCATTTACAAGTGTCTTGGAGTTGCTTGAAGCGAGAAGGCACAACGTCTGATTTTATTTTAACAGCTCCACTACTTCTAACCAGGCAACGCTCTCTACCATATCCGAGAAGACTTGAATAGCTCCCAATTCTCCAGCCGCATGCAGGAACATACTCTGCTATTTCCTTAAGGTCTACAGGAAACCTTAAAAGTATCTTAAGCATTTATTAATCACAAGCAGCCCCTTCGTCACGAGCGCAAGAACCAGAATGCGTAAAACTCACGGCAGCTTCATATATTTAAAAAAGATTTGACGTGCTCTAGTGACAAGGTTACAGACAAACAAGGCATGACCGAATACGCGTGGAATTTTTTTGGGGGTCTTTTTGTGATCGCTGCCTTCTCCATCACTCTTTGGACAGTTTTCGTTCTCCGCTTTGCGTTGCCGTGTCTTAGCTGATTGTGGGTACTAGGCAAAATGGCCGTGGCGAAAACCGTTGGGTTCATGTTCCGAACCCTGGCGACTAGCTGATGCGCTATCCACTCTTTTCTGGAGATCAGTGGCGCCAATGCCTACTCGCGTTCTTTGCTCGCCCATGTGCTGTGGCGAGGTCACACTCAGTATGAATGGATTGTACGCGTGCGTTTTGCGCAGAAGTGGGAACAGTCTTTTGAGCTGTGTGACTATGACGCGTCCAGAAAACCGTACATCATGCAAGATAGCAATGTGGCTGACAAGTCCGATAAAATAGGCTCTTTGTAATTCCGGCTAAGTGAGGATTTGGCCGATTAATTCCGAAGCTGTCAATGGAGAGAGAGTTCGCTCTTCACATCACTAAGCTTCAACTTAGCTAGGTTGTAGTGTTGCTCTCGCGCGTCGAGTGTGGCTTGTAATCACGTGAGAGGAGGAGCTGTAAAATCGGACACGATTAATGTTTGTTTAAGCCGTGCGAAGTAAGTTAAACGCTGGTTTACACGCGGGAAGGTGTAAATTGGCTTTACTATATTATGTTATTTTGGTTACTGAAAGTAAGGGCTTCCATGTTGTGGTTCTACATCAGGACGAGGTATGTTTAACAACGTGCATTCTTTGGTATGGGACTGTGCTGTTTGTTTATTTTAATCATACTGTTTAATTTCCTGCTTTCTTTCACATTATTAGGCGCTAGCGGTCTTCTATTTGTTGTTCCTGAGCAAAGTCGAAGACCCCGTCCACGCCCTTTTAAGTAGCATCCTGGTAGTGCGCATCGTCGCCATGTTTTGCTTCGCCGGTTGTTATAACATGCGGTGTGAAGATCATTCGGTCGTGCGCGAAATTAATTGTAGTCCGCCTTTCGAGATTCTGGATTTCTTCGTTTCATGAATGTGAATGTGTTCCACTGCAATTAACTGTGTCCCCCACTCACTCACAGTGTTTGTGTTTCTCCGCGGATGCTATTTGATTCGTATATCCGTATTTTCTCTTACACATACACGCACACACGAACACACCCACACCCACACACACCCACACCCACACTTTCAAGCACAGAAACACACATCTTCTCATGCACGCACCGGCATTGTTACCCGTCGATAGATCTGATTGCGCTGCTTTTAAGAATATGTAGGTTTGGTCTGGTATGTCTTTAGCTTTGATGCATTTTTCACCGCATGCCTTGCCATTCTTAAAGGGAAGGTATTAAAGGAGCTTGCTTATGAGAGTTACTCAGCAGCAGTGATGGGAGTAACGGCGTTACTAGCGGCGTTACAAGTAACGGCGTTACTAGCGGCGTTACAAGTAACGGCGTTACTTTTTTCAGTAACGAGTAATCTATCTAGTTACTTTTCTTGAGGAGTAACGTCGTTAGTAACTTCGTTACTTTTCAGAAGAAGTAGCTAGTAACAATAACTAATTACTTTTTTAAAGTAACGTGCCCAACGCTGCTCAGCAGACAATGTTTTTTTTTCTCCAAGCATTTATGCGCCCCTCTCCATGGTAAGCGAATTGTCATGCCAAACTGCTGCTCTTACTCTTTGAAAAACAATGTATCAGAGGAGCGTGTTTATGAGAGTTCTTCTTCGTCTTCATTTTCCTAGCGATGATTAGAGTGAACGGCCTATCGGCGCTGTTGGTGCTTCATGGCCAGTAAGCCATGAAGGTTCAGCGGGGGTTTTGCAGGCCTACGCTAAAGGTAACAAACCCTCCTCCTTTATCCGGGCTTGGGACGGGCAGTCGCTAGTTGCTAACTGGCGGAGTTTTGAGAGTTCTCAGTAGACAATGTTGTTGTTTTTTTCAGCATTTATGCGCCACTCGCCATGGTAAGCGAATTGTCTGTCAAGGAGAAGGACGAGAAAGTGTTGAGGTTGGCGAAGGAGACGAAAATGGCCACCGAGATGGCGAAGGAGTTTCTAGAACTGAATGACTGGAATGTCGACGCCGGTAAGACCAGCCTGCCGCTCTGCGGCGTGCATTTAATTTTCTTCGTGACGACTTCCAGAGAACCTTGTCGTCGCGCGGAATATATAGGTTTTCTCGGTTCGTGGGTACTAGGAAAGAAACTGGAATTGCGTTAAGACCGTTTATTCTAAGCGCTACGTCTATACTCTCTCATGTTCTTCTGCTACTGCTGTTACTATCACTTACTATAATTAGATCATAATAATTTATTTGAAGCGTGCCATCATTTATCCTCTTTAAATAATCAACACAGGACCTGCAAATATGCCCTACAACTGTTTCTAAAGAATAGTTGATATTTGATCTCAAAATCATCTAAGAATTCCGCCCTTTCTGACCGCGGGGTTGATGACATGAAATGGAAGTTTTCAATGTTTGATGAATGCGTGAGACGTGCTAGTTGGTGCAGCAAAGTTTCTTTGCTTGGCTTTGTGTGGTAATGGCACGGGCTCTGTCGGACTTCCAGCCAGCTAAGCGGAAATGGCTGAGTGCTCATCGGGGAGGTGCTAGTAAACTTGCAAGTGATGGCTGTAGTCCTGTTACCTACACTATTGTAGTGAAGATACGTGCTAGCAAGTTACGTGGGCAATCCAACACTTCGGCAGGTGCCTTCTTTGTAAGAGAGCGAGGAAAACATGCAAAAGTTAGAAATATGTAGTAACAAGAAAACTTATTACAAAGCTTACTAAACTTAAACTTGTTGCAACAAAAAAGACAAGGTTGTTTTGGCCTGTTTCGAAGCTCCGCCCATCCCATTTGCAGACCCAGGTTCGATGTTCTCTTCTCCTTTGACCGTGCTATGAAGCAGGTAACTGATACTAAGTGACGATCAATTAAATTGTTATGGTACTATGGTAACAAGGAAAGCTAGGGAAAAAGTTAGGAAAGAAGAAGATACACAGGCAGATAAATTTAGTGTCAGGTGGTCAACTTATGTGTTAAGGTTAGAAGTTAGAACGTTCCCAGTTGATAAACATAGCCTCCCTTAACTTCCTCTGGAAGTCGGTCGGTGCTTGATCTAAAATGGAAACGCGCATTTCCGAGCATACATTCACTACCATGTAAATGCTTCCATATATGCGAGGCTTTGTCCTTGCCTAAATGCTCTTCGACCCGTGTTGAAAAGTGTCTGGATGTTTCTCCAAAATAGCTGGCATCACAGCCAGCACATCTAATTGCTAGGTGCATCAAGCCATTTTGTCAAAGCGTTTTTTTTTAATTGTAAGTGCTTATTTGGAATTTTACATTAATTCCGTTTTTTTTTTGGAGTGCTATGTGGTATGGTATGTCGTTATCTCTTTAGCCATCCGAGGATATAAGAGTCTTGTCGAGCGTGACCTTCGCAATGGGAGCAAGATGGGCGTATCTCCGTCGCCAGAGCGACGGGCATACCGGGGCATGTCCGTCACAAACATGCCGCTAGTGGAAGAAGCGCGGAAGCGCATGGTAGACGAAGAGCACCACTTCAACCGTGCGGGAGGTTCTGATCTGTTCGAGTGCTCGGCGAAGACCTCCTTCATTCTGCCCGACATCAACGAACTCGGTGCCGAGCTAGCCAACATAATGAGGAAGGATCTTATCGATGCGAATGCGTTTGCGAATCTGCAGAAAGCCGGTGCGTACGCCTAGCGTTGATGCCTTTTTCTTTGGTCTGATAATACCGCGCTTCTTCGACGTGCGTGACTTGCGTACGTAAGTGCGCGTCTCCCTAGGCGTATCGCACTAAGAGCATCTCTCTAGGCTGGCAGGGTTTTTGTTTTAACTGTGGTCACGTGAAGAGTTTTTGACTTGCCGGAGCGGCTCTCGTTTTCTACTGTTTACTGTCAATCTTGAGTTCGTGATGTGAGGGTTGAGTTGAGGAACCGTCTGGATCCCAGCTCATGGCACGCTCTTGCTTGCTGCGTTCATGCTAGGCTATTACTAAAATCTGCGACGTGTGTGATTATGTGCGCGTGTGTTTCGTGTTCAAGGCAATGGCGCTTTCGTGCTGTTTAGAGCGGTTGAACTGGTGGGCAGACATCGGTGCTTGCCGTAAGCTCTTCCCGTTGTCTACGAACGGCGATGGGAACTGCTTGCTCCATGCAGCTTCTCTCGGCATGTTGGGCTTCCACGACCGTCTGCTTGTCCTAAGGAAGGCCCTCTACGAAATGCTGAGGAGCAACAGAGCCAAAGGATCCTTAAAGCGGAGATGGAAGTACGAGTTATGGAAAGAAAATCTTGCTTGCGGTAAGTTGCGTTATGAGTTATGACTTTGTTCGCTACCTACATTGCATCGGCAGATTTTCTGAGCACTTTCGCGCCCCTTTTTCTGATCTGTGTACCAGGCTCCTGTAGATTGTGACTCATCCTAAAGCCTTTGATATGGGCGTGGCTTAGTCAAGCATTTGCAAGCATCTCCTATCCTATCTTATCTTATAAATCAATAGTGTCGCCGAGCTGCGTTAATGTCTGTGTATTCTCGAATTCGAAATGCAAATTTGCAAATTCCGTGTTTATGTCTTGCAGCAAATGCCTGCTTGATTGTCGTACATTGTTGTTATTGCTATTATTATTATTATTATTATTATTATTATTATTATTATTATTATTATTGTTATTATTATTATTATTATTACTATTGTTGTTACTATTATTATTATTATGATTATCATTATTATCATAATTAGTTTCGTGTGGACGCATGCTGCCAGGCTGTTATGTTCGAAATTAAAAGCATTTTGTAAGGAATGCTTGTAGTGAGGAATATTACTATTAGTTGGATAATTTTACGCGTGTCCGCAATTTACAGACATCTAATGATGAGAAATGACTAGAAAGAGTGCACTTTGTGCTTGTAGTCTAGTTTTAGTGGTTTGCAACTTCTGCGGAAAGGATTTTGTTATTCTCGGTCGCTGTGATTAGAGACGCTTATCTAAACTGAGAAAAAAAAATCCCCGTAACCGACCTTGGCCTAAATGTAGATGAGTTGAACAATTGTTACCACTTTCAGCCGTTGCAATTTGTTAAAAATACGGAAACTATATCTAGCACTTGCGCTAACAAGGGTAAAGGTTTCAGAGGCCTAAGGTCTCATCAGAAATGTTGCCGGCATGTTCGAATGTTGGATTCGAACGATTGCAATACTGTTTCGAACGATAGCAGTTTTGATGCGCACCAGAATGCAAAAGGTGAGTGTTCAACGAAGAAGCGGTGAACGTAATTGCAGAATCCCCTGGTATGATTTCAGGGATATTGCGCGGTTGATACCAAAGTCAGGGAAAAATGCGCGGGACACTCAAAATCGCTGCTCACAAAAGCATTAAAGCATCTGAAGCACAGCAATAGCGACGAAAAAGAAATGAGATACGTATTTGAACTTTTTCGATCCAAAGTCAGCAAAAAACATAGATCGATGCCTCGAAATTGATCACAGCGTGGAGATAAGAAAAAGCTTTTCGCCTTACCGCAAGCGCTTCGTGAACATGAAATCATGCGTAACTCCAAGGCTTTGATTCGGAAAATCTTGTCAAAGTTTTCGCCAAGATATTCAAAAGGGTAAACAAGGATAGAAAAATTACTATACCTCCCTGGTTGCAAAAATTCAGTCGTCTGAATTAACAGTTGCAACTGCGTCACACGAATGTATGCTCAAATAAGCAAAATAATTCGCCGAATGAAATCGTCAAGCTCAACATGTCGGCTTGACCAAATACCATTTATTTGCTTATAGCGCTGTCCCTACCTACGTATTTACGTAACTGCACTCATCAGTGAATGATGGAGGCAAAGAACCATTCTTGTAGGCAAAGAACCGTTCTTGTCAAGCTGCCAAGAAACGACGCTGACTGGGATACTGCAAGCTCGTATTTTCATGCCACCCTTCCTATTCACGAAATTAGCAGAGATAATCTCGACGCGATCGTGCTAAAGCTGCTTAACCAGATATATGATTACTTTGCCTCAAGGTTCAGTATCATAAAAAACCATTCCAAGGAAGCTTTAGCAAAGTACAGCAAATTCACAAAAACAAACCTGAAAAAAGGAATTAATGAACTTGAATGACCAGAAAGCATGAAAGTTGTTTCTAAACTGCTGGGGAAAAAATTTATAAGAATACCGCCGCCAAACGAGATATATGCTCTACAGACCACGATATGGAAATAAAGAAAACTTTCTGGAGCTACTGCAAGAAATTTATCGAACCAAAGATCCGCGTCTTTCCTACCTTGCTAAGGAGCTTTGCGAGACTTTCTTTATCAAGGTGTTTAAACGCAGGGGAAAGCTCATTTTTTCAATTCCTGACTGGATTCCTCAGTTAAGGCAACCTACTGTTCAATGCGATGTAAGTCCCCCCCACCTACAAAGAAATATGCAAGATCATTCAGCAAATGAAAGGCTACAGTTCTCCTTGTCCAATCGACCAAGTGTCTACTATCTGCTTTGAGCGCTGCCCTTATTTTCGCAGCTATATAGCCGCGGTGTATACTCCAACGTCTTAGCCTCCCAGCATAACGTCACCATGGCGTCGAGCCACTACTATCCTTCTTCATAAGGGAGGTGGCACCGATGACCCTGCCAATGTCTGCCCTATTGCGCTGCAACCAACCACGCTCAAGATATTCACCTCATTCTTGCGGATGAGATCCTTCACTTTCCTTTTCAACAACGGCTATGCAGAAAGCCACATCCAAAAGGGATTTATTCCGTGCCTTAGTGGGACTCTTGAGCACATAGCTTCTATGGAATTCCTTATAAACCACGCACGCAAGAAGCAGCGCAGTATACCTATCACCCTTCTTGACTTAAAAAATGCACTTAAGAAGTAGAGCACTCACTGATAGCAAGCATTCTAAAATACCACAACATTCCAGACCAGATTTCAATTGTCATTAGTATCCTGTACTCGGACATTTCATCAGCTGCTATAACAAATTCCTTCATCGCGCGTTTCATCCCTGTACAGAAAGGAGTTCTCCAAGGTGAGTGCCTCAGCCCTCTGATGCTCATGAACACCTTCGTCCAATACATCAAAACTCCTGCATCCGCACAGTTTGGTTACACCTTTTCAGGAATGTTCTCTCATCGAAACTGGTTACAGTTCGCTGACGATGCTGCTGCAATTGGCGGGTTCGAATCGGAAAATCAGACCCTTCTTAACGCTTTTTCGCGCTGGTGCAACTAGAGCAAAATTACTCTAAGGGTGGACAAGTGCCATACTTTTGACATTATGAAAGTCAATGGCTGCTCACAACAAGTTAAGCCAAAACTCTTCATAAACAATCAGCGCATTAAGCCGGTGG
>QQSS02175299.1:0-15110 GCA_003687565.2 Craspedacusta sowerbii | reverse complement strand
ATTTCATCTTACCAAAAACCTGTGCCATTCGTTGGTAAGTGTTGGTTGGCTTCATGAATGTAATCCTGTAATCCTGTCTGCAAATCTCATCAATTATGATTTAAGGAATTACCGCGAATCTTGGGTGATCATGTTTCTCCTGTCTCCTGCGTTTGTGTCGCTCGTTCCTTCGTCTGAACTGAATTCGAATTGAATGCTTACGTGTTTTGAATCCAAAACTGACACTGTCGTGGTTTGGCTGGCTTTCGATCTTTTGTGTATGAAATGCGTACGGGCTTAGATTTCAACATTGAATGCCTGCGTGCTTTTGCTTGCTTTCCCATTACGAATTCATAGGTGCTTGTGCAGAGCCGTAACTTGTACTTAGATGATGAATGTAAGACACGCGGTCAGCAGAAATATTTCTGCTTTCCAGTAATGCGTAAAACAAACGCATTTTTTCGCAAACTCAGAGAGGTGGCATCCTCGATTCTATTAGTCCCGGGCTACAGAGGATGCCTCCTTCTCCAGCAAGTGTATCTTTTTACATATTGTTGCATTTATTTAATACTGAATTGCAATGATGGTGTTGCTTAGTATGTAACTTGCATTTGAGGAGAAAAGTATGTATGTTGTTGTTGTTGTTGTTGTTGTTGTTGTTGTTGTTGTTGTTGTCGTTGTTGTTGTTGTTGTTGTTGTTATATAATGTATCATCAGTCTTAAAGCTGTTGAGATATTGATTGCCAGGGGATGGTCTTCGACATAAACGAAACAATGCGATGCCGTGCACATGCTGAATTGAGCGTTGAACACGCAGCTTCAAAGGATCTTAATGTTAAGGTCTTGTATACCTCGCATGGTGATGCCGATTATATCCGTAAAAAAATTGAACCTTTGACGGAGCTTTCTGCTGCGTGTGGGGGAAAATGTGTGCCTCTCATTTCTGTGTTGGTTTTAATAGTCTCAAAGATGTCCGCAAATGGCTGCCAAGGAAACACGCGACTGGGGTCATGTACGGGGTTACATGGTTTGCACAAAATGAGACTTGCTGCCGATTCAGGACTGCTGACACTTAAGGATGTGCGCGACGTCCTCCTCATAGCCATTTGTCCTGTGGTGACGATAAGTTCCGTAGAATGCCGATCCAGATACTGAAATAGTTGAAGAAAGCTCATTTAAACTGCGTTTCAGTATCCGATGCCGGATACCCGCATATGAGCTTGATATGTTCATATGCGGGTAAACCTCCGATACCAATACAGTGCCGCTTAAATAGCCATTGTAATTGTTTCATGTGGGCATTAGTCGCTGTGAAGCCTATGAGAAAAATCCTCGGAAATTTTGAAATAAAGGCCCAACATAACCAAATGCCTGCAACAAGCGAATATGAATAGAAACCCAGTTATGACAGTGTGACTAACGCTGGATGCCTGAGGGCAGTTTAAGCATGTTTGTCTAAGATGAACTGGAAGTCTAGCAACCGTAGATTTTAAAGACATTTCTAAGCCTTTATTAAAACCGGATTGTGGATGAGCCATAAGAAATTCAACCCATTGAACAGATATGGATAATCGCAGAAAATGAGACATAATTGGTAAGGACTAGCTAGCAGAAAAGAGATCAGGTAAAATTCAAGTATATAACTTTATTAATGGGCGTATTATCTTTTACGTCTATTGCTCCTGTTTCATTTCTCTGTGTAGCTCAGGTTCTCAATTCACGATTTATTTTATTTGCTCCTTTAAGCTTTCAGAGTAATCCTGGTCAGCTGACTTGTTTAGCGTCTAAGGTCTAGCCCAAAGTCAATTCCAAGCAGCAATTCCTTGATATGCATCGATTTTGGATGCACAAATTGAAAGCGAACTTATAACAAATTTCAACTCGTAGATAACTGTGATAGTTTATATCGATTAGAAGAACCAAATATTTAAAAAAATATTGACACAGCACGGAATTATTTTCTTAAATTAATGTTGAGGTGATGAACGGAAGTTTTTACGCATTATAATTTACAAGCATGTTTTAGCGTGGAAGGCTATTTCAATCCGTGTCCAGCTGTCTCAACAGCGCGAGAAATTAAGGGTCAATTTCGTGTGCGTCATGAATCTACAAAATAAAATTTCCATCTGAATCATTCAGTGTATATATATATATATGAAATAAGCTTTTTTGGCCTTATCAGATCAAGCGTGAGACTAACAAACCATAACAGGAATTGTGCCTTTTTTTTTATACAGATTCCGAGTTAAAGTTCTCTACGTGAAAATTTGCAGCCACTCTTCATTGTTGCATTTCCGTCCAAACTAACCAGCCAGATTCGAAAGTCATCATGTGCGCCGTTCATGCGACCCTTCAAAAAGTTTGCTGCAAATTAATACAAATATTGAAAGGACTTTCATTCTGTTGCACGCAATTCAAAGCCAGGTGATTGAATTCCTGCCTGGAACAGTTGGGTACAGTGCGGCTTGAAGTGAATTGCGCTGGAGAAACGTCTTCTAAGACAATTGCGGATAAGTTATGTCTTCAAAAAATAAACAAAAGGCATCAAAAATGCTTAGTCTGACACTGCACTGAAGTAACTGAGCGACATGCGGTCTGCATTGTTTTGCAGTGTCTTGATAGCGTGCATGTGAGGTGAAAGCGCATAGCGCCTGGACAAATTTAGTGATACCAGCACTAATTCAAGTTCAGCATGAGAGTCCACTGAAGGTGATGAATCATTTGCTTGCATTGCCTCCAAGCGAGCATCAAACATGTTGAAGGTTGAAGTGATTTGCTGACAGGAGCTATTCAACTGCAGATTGATGCGCCCACGCCTACTGAGTGGGTATCGTTAAAACTTTGCTGGTTATTCGTCCTTAAACAAACTCCATTCGAAAAATCAGTTGAGAGCTGTAATGGCAGTCGCGGTGGTATATGACCGGATGCAGATCTGGTGGCTGGGGTTCTGCATTTAGCACATGTATGCATTTTTTCGGATCTGAACGCGTTTGCAGTACAAATCTGTCGAAAGTGATTGGTATGGAACTTTCAACTTTCAGAAGATCGGCAAATATTGTCAGCCCACAGTTATGGGCGCATCGGGCTACGACGAACATTGCGACTCATCCGCGGGATCTAACTTGTCAATACACTCTCCAGTCGACAGACGGAGGCACCCTGTTTCAGTGAAGAAGAATGTCTGGGTGCAAGCTTGGTGTAACACAATCTTATTATCAACAGACTGCAGGCAAGTAACTGGCCAGTTGTTGAAGCGTATGCGAAAGTGTTGTCCTAAAGAAAAATTCAAACTAAGCTCAAATTAGGGAAGCCTGTTTTCTTCACAAATCAGTAAAAATATTAATAGTGCGTTTGTGCAGTGCCACTCCAAAAAAAATCATCGCTATTACGTACACAGCATGAAAAAGGACTATTGTTATATATACATATGTTATTCGGTTTATTCTGCTTTGACTGCAGTGTAGAATCTTAAGAGACATAATAAAAATAAGTGATAGACAAAAACGGCCTCTAAGAATTATGATTCTATTCTCAAAAACAGGAAGCAAGAAGCTTCTGAGGAGATTGGACCACATTTACTCTTCTTTTCAAATTAGCCTCTTAAAGATTTTTTGAAAATCTGCAAAACATGCGCGCTACATAAGTTTGCCTGTCGAAAAAAAATAACACGTATTGGAGACTGTTCATAAGAAACGCTAATTTTGAAGATGCTTTCGTCGCATGTCTTCGCGGTATATGCATTTGTGTGTTACTCAAAGATACCCAACTGCCCTTCGCGCATTAGATATTGATCAAGCAAGCCAAGTGCTACTCACCATAGACATGTCTTTCGTTAAAAACCGTCAGTCTTCTCATTTTCCCAACGGAACTTGGTGGAAGCACCTCAGCAGAAAGAAAGACGCAATAAAGTCTTCGACTTCCGTCAAGTTCGTAGGTCCTCACTCCTGATCTAGAGCACGCTTGTCGGAGCTTACATTTTGACATGCATTCAGTCTCAGAGAAAACTGGGAATTGATCGATAATATTCCTTGAATCGACATCCTCGGGTTGAGACGTGAAATAAATGCCTTCTAACAATTCAAACCAGGATAGGAGGCAAATTATGCAAAAGGTAGATGGTATCTCAAAGTAAAACATCGCAATGCTTTGCTTTTCTCCACGGTGCTTCATCAGCTTCAGTGAACGTGATGGCGCTGCCTGTCTCTAGCCAGGAACAATTGTTTGTGTGTTCCCGTGGACTATTGTTTATCGGACATGCATAGTTTATGTGTTGTTTGCGGCACGCACTATCGAGCACTGATAATGTACGAGAATACGTGAAAGAATTGAAATTCAAGTAACCTACAAAATTTCTGGAACTTATCCATAATTCAAAAAGCGATTTGTTCATATGATATGACTCGCGAGAGGTACAAGTTTTTTCTCACGATTCACGATTCAATCTGTTTTCTCTCTACATAAAGGTGAAGAACTGTAAACGAAACAAGCGAACACGCGCACAAACACACACTCGCACAACCACACACAAACAAACGTGTATATGGGACGATAATAAATCTTATGGTAAGCAATTGCGTGGCAAAGAAGCCCTAGGTCTTTTCTAACCTGCCTTTCCGGTTTGTTTCAAAGTATGAAAAGACTTCCATTTTTGTTCGACTTGAAAATTTATGTAATGACGTGGCAGGTTTTCACAGGTGCTTATTATTTGTAGGAAAATAATTCAGTTACACTTAAGTGTTTGATCTTTTTTCACGGTGCCCAAAATCTTAATAAAGTGCAAGAACATGTGAAATTCACAGAAAGTTCACGAAAAATGAGGATTTTCTTCGATGTTAACATATTTCATGGTGACGGACATGGGTATTATTAGCCTCATCGGTTACAAAATTGTAGAATGCTGTATGCATTGGCACTGTTTCACATATTCAAAACTAGATTGCTTCCCTGCTCATTGCTCTATTGCAGAAGTGGATTGGAAACGTTGCCGTGTGGATATCGCGCATGCCTTTAGAAAATGGGAAACGACAGACTTAAACGTGAAAAAGCTTGGTCTAGTTTTGGACTTACTAAAGAAATGCAGACTAAGCTCTGCAAATTCTGTCCTATGACCATATGTCAAAATCTCAGGATTTCGTTAATCAGTAAAAGTTATATCCAAACTTCGTAAGATGGACAATCTTGGTACTGATTCATCGAAAGAATTTTCAAATATAAACCTATATATATAAATATAAATAAATAACTAAGTAAACATATATTTATACATGTATGTATACGCATATATTATACAAATATATACATATATATTCATATGTTTAGAAATCTGTATGTATAATTATATAGATCAACACGGCAGTAACGACATCGGAGGAAAAAATAATGACCTCTTGTTCTCTACGGCTTACGTAGCAAGGTATATGTTGCTTACGGAAAGAGTGTTCAAGAGGATTCATCCAGCAGCCCATTTTTTATCTTCTCCGATTGCCCTGCAGCACTAGCGACTGGGAGATGGGATTTCCATCCTCCAAGCGGCAGAACGTAGGGGAAAGGCAATCATTTCCCAAATTGGGGATTTTTTTTTTTTGTTCTTTGGCATAACAGAGCTTGTAGGCAAACGGCCTACGCAGACAACTCAATATTGCGCGCAAGACCCGTTTCGGGTCGTCCATTTTACACTCTTTATGAATTCTGCATTGAGACTGACATATTTCGTGCATGGCATAGGCTGCAATGGCATTATCTATATTGATTTCCGGCATTGTAAGATTGGACAAGTAAGAAACGTTTGCAAGCGTTCTTGCAGAAAATTGAAAACTTTGTATTTTGCATGATTGTATTGTATTAAGCCTGGTTGCAAAAAATATGCGGAACTTCGTCGTTACTTTTCTTAGTAAAAGTTGAATATTTGGCCATAGAAAGGTGGGTACTTCACAGTCAGCAAAGGCATTTTTAAAGATCTCGTCGGTGTTCAAGGACTTGCAGCATGAAAGAGGGCTTGACAAGCCTCGTGCACGAAACCATGGTTTTTGTAAGTTAATAAGTGATTTTCGCATTAGTTTACACGTTGGGTGAATCCTAAAGCGCAGCTTCCACAATGATTCTAAGATTTGATTTGGTGCATGTGCTCAAGTAGCCTTGCCAAATTGTGATTGCACTTACTGCCAAATGGTTCTCATAGAAAGCTTTTCCTAATGAAAACTAGAATAAATCTAGAGCCGGGTTGTTTGCCTCCTGAGATAGATATTCAGGTTGAATGGTTTTGATTGCGTAAGTAAGGAGCATTTTGCGTTGAAGCAAGGACTTGAAGTGTTTCGGTGGTCGACCTCTACATAGAGGACTGGAATTGATGAGATGCGCTTGCCTTAAACTTGCTGTATCACACACTCATGCGTCTTTAAGCTACTCCAAGTAGACTATTTTTGATTTCAAAGATTCCAGAACCGTGTTCTGGACTGTTCAAGAACACATCTGTCATGGATCGCTCCATGCTTGGACAGGAAAGTTCCTGGTTTGCTCAAGAAGCAGCACAAGTCAGGAACTAACTATCTTTTTATGTATATATTAATCAAGTCGACACATTTACATAGAAGTCAGGAAATTAAATGACAAGTTCGGAGATTGTATTAGTTTTATTGACGCTTTAGTACATTTTTAGAGTTTGTTTGCTATGGCAAAGTTGTATATACATGGCGATGGTATTATGATCAAGATATAGTAATAGTAATAGTGATAGTAATAGCATAAGCCAAAGCACAACAGTGAGAATGTAGAAGTAGAGCTGACAAGACACAGTCTAAAAGGTATTCCAGTTTTCTTTCTAGCGTCCGCGAGCCAAGGAAAGCTACAATATTTGGTGCCATGACCAGTGAAAGTTTTTTGCCGTCTCATTATCCTCTGGTATCCTACCAGCCTAATTCCAAGATGGCAAGCTCATATGAAGGGCAAGAGAAGATGTCGAATGCACTTACATACGAAACCAACGATCTCATTCACAAAGCACAAGTAACCATGAAGCGCAATCAAAGACATGAAAGACCTGATCAGCAATCTTAAGCACAAACTCAAAGCGTCCGATGAGGGAAACCAAACTCTGGCATCGCTAAATGACGAAAACGAAGAGCAGGATCGCTTCCTTAAAGACTCTATGCCTTTCGCACTCACGGACGTGACACTATACGTAAACTCATGGCTCGAGAAAAACTGTTCAGAAATACGTCTGATTTCGTTCTTGTTATCGTACTGCAGAAATTGTTACACCGGCAGCTACGATGAAGACAGACAATGGAATTGCCACTGTCACTATGCACTACGCCACGACCACAATGACAAGATTGAGAGTCTCCTTAGAGGAAAGTAACTTAACATAAATGTTTGTAATGATGCACCTTGGAACTTTATGCTTTTATCTCTTTGTGCTTATCTCAGTTTTTTTTTAGTTTCATAAGTTCTCGAAAATTTTCCACGCCAACTTAAGAGAAGGCGCTTAATATCCAGAAACGTTGATGGAGATGTCGTCAATGCTTGCTTTGACGTCAGCTGCGCATTACAAGCTTTATGTAGTTCTCGAAATTGAAGATTTCGAGCTGTGACTGTAATAAAGGTCTTTACTCTTCCAGGTAATGATGTACCTCGTATGGCTGTTGAAGCTGCGAGATCCGGTTCAGATCGCGTTTTTTTTTAAAGATTTATGACAAAAATCGCGTACGTCAACGTGTGATAAGGGCTGAAATACGTGCAATATTTCTCGTCATAAAATTACATTTCTTTTTCATTATGTGGTTCATTAAGTTTCGTCACTTTGGCTAAATAGCTGACTGTACGATTGGCCAATTACTGCGCAAGTACTGCCAGAGACAGTTTCGAATATAATTAATACAAATGAAAAGAAAATGTTAAGTGGCCACGGTGGATCATTCAGAAATTTTGCTGTCTATAACGCGGTTTTTAGAGTTCACGTTTTCAATAGCCCGCGACCGATTCCTCGCCTTCTAATTATGCCGCGTAGATTACTGACCAACTTCAGCAGAGCGCAATCCGGCAAAAACCGCTTTCGGAAAAAAATTTTAAGCTCAATGGCTTGACCTCGTTATGTTTCTTGGTTGAATGTGTTTTATGCATTTGTAACAGACTTTAATGCGCGCGAGTTAAGATGCAATCGATAATCTTTTAGGGGTTCTGCATAAACGATAGTTGAGTTCAAAAAATGCCAAGTTTCAAAATAGCCCATAAGTTCCAACCCATGTTAAAGAGCTCGCTCTGTTGGGATGGGGCGACTTCATTGCATTTATGGAAGTGATCGAGAATTTGCTGGATTTGTCGGTGCATGCCAGGGCAGAAGACGCCCCGACAAGCGTTTCACTTCGATGCTGTTCAAGCCCTGTTGACCAATTTGGTGGTTATTGGTGCTAGGTTGGTGTGTGTGTGTGTTTGTGTGTGTGTGTGTGTGTGTGTATGTGTGTGTGTATAGATTGCCTTATTTGCGCCCAGTTGCTGCCCCTTTTTGCGTTTGAACTCCAGCCTTGGCTCTACCCACATGGCTATATTGGTTGTTGAGCGTTATGGTCGTATTTTGAAGTAATTATCACGGAGTATATCTGTAGCATACGAGTATTTTGGAGTAAGTGATACGATGTTATTAGTCGTCTTAATCGTTTTATAGTGCGATTTGCACGTCGCGAGGTTTGTCTTCATACTACAGTCCATTTACTTCGTCCAGGTGTTGCTTAATTTAATTATGTCTTGACTTTGTCATAAACGCAAAACTTGTAAATAGAAAACAGGCGTTAAACGAACAGAATACGATCAGTGCAGTAGGCTACTTAGTCTACAAAGCAATATACCGCTCTAATCACAACAACAAATATGCAGCTCGTCTAGTAGATGACGCAGCAGGTTACGCGATATGAGCGATTTCCCAGTGGCAAGTATCAACGATGGATGATCGGGTTGAGGCCTGTTCCCGATTTGAACAGAAGTAAAAGTGAAACGATCGCGCAGATCTTATGCCAGGTGACGCGTCAAGACTCAGGTTCACCTCGCGCACTGAAGAGATATATGCAGCCAGGGAAGGGGCACAACACTGCTATGACACGTCTTCCGAGTCATCCGACTTCATTAATATAGCTACAAGCCATAACCTCCAGCCACTTATTCTGCAACCAAGTCGAATAACTCTCCGATCAGAAACACTGATAGACAATATAAGCAGCCTGAAATATGATACGGAAAGTATATCTGATCTTTTCGCGCAGTTTACTATAACTCGCTAGAATTGATTGGGAGCTCCTGTTTGGCGGCGAACGAGACCCTGATATTCCAACCCGCATCTTAATGGATAAAGTTAATCATTTTTTTAACGTTATGGTACACCTTCGTAAATTAACAAAAGGGAAGTGAGACTTCATCAAAAATCGTGGATTTCTAACGACATTCTCGTGGCAATGAAAGTTAGAGATAAATTTCTACACATGTACATGAAAGGAACCGACCAACAAGAAAGGAATGAGTTTGATGCGAAATATAAGAAGCAGCGAAATTTGGTGATACGCATGATAAGAAGAAGTAAAACTACTTACTATAATAATTATTTCATACAAAATAAGAACAATATCAAGAAAACTTAAGAGCATCAAACCGATCACCCATACAAACAAGAAGAAGGAATTTACCACTTCAAAGTTATTGGACCATGACAACGACTTGATGACAAAGCCACTGAATATTGCAAATGTATTCAATAATTATTTTTCTTCAGTCGGAAACAAACTTGACTCTGAAATACCAAACTGGTCAAAAAAAAACTTTAAGACTTACATGCCTCCTCGCATTAATAATAGTTTATTTCTAAAACCTACTGATCGAGTGGAAATAGTGGAAATCAACAGCTCACTGAACGCTTGTATAGCATCTGAACCCTTACGTATTCCCCAAAATAATTTTAAAAGTGGCTCACTCAGCATCACTGGCAGCACCAATTTCAATTATTATTGATCAGTCATTCAAAGAAGGTATTTTTTTCCGAATTTTTAAAAACTTGCCGAGGTTGTATCTATTCATAAATCTGGCCATGCAATTGCTGCAATTATCGACCTACCTCTTTACTCTCTAATGCAAGCGAAGTAATCGAGAAGGTGATGCATGAATTTTTAGAAGCTTTTAAAGTTATATACGATCAAAAATTCGGTTTTTGTAAACAGCGTTCTCCGAATCACGCATTAGTCAACCTTGTTAGTAATATGAGTGATATCCTAGACTGTGGCGAATTAGCTTGCAGCTTGTTTATGGATTTGCAAAAGGCTTTCGATACCGTCAACCAAAAATTCTTTTACAAAAGCTTGTAAAAGTATATTGAATTTGTGCAGTTTGCCATTCTTTGTTTTCTTCATACCTCGTAGGTTTTAAGCAATTCGTCGCTATTGCGGATAAAACTCCAAGATTTATTCTTTAGATTATAGCAGACGCTATGACTAGGACGAGATACACTCCTTAGCTAAGTGTCCTTTAAGCAGTGACAAGCGGTTGCAGTCGTCAGGTCGTGGATCATCATGCTACAGATTCGATGCAAACTCTGGTATTGTGGTCATGAAGTGGTTCGGCAACAAGTCTGTTTATGTGGTTTCTAACTTCTTCTTAGGCAGTGGGCATTCAAAGGTAGAAAGGTGGGATAGAAAAAGTAAGGCAATGGTCATGATAGATCGTCCTCACATGGTAAAAAGTTATAACCAGGCTAAAAATAGCACATTCGCTCATAAAGCTAGGCAAGCCCCTTGACAGGCCTGTCGGTAGACCTTCCAAAAGGAAATCATATGAAAGTAAAGAAAGCAGAGGTTCTCACAGGACGACTGCAGCACCTCCAGACGTTTTGATGGATTGGGTCACTGGCCCGAGCGTAAGTCCAAAAAAGGAAAGTGTAAGCAGTGTTTTATGACGTGCCGCTTGAAATTCATGAAATGCTTACGTGCAAGTGGTTACGAGGATGTGAGTGTGTACCTATGCCTTGAGCAAGAACGTAATTGCTTTCACTCCTATCACAACAAGTAAACCTGTTTTCTTGAGCTACCTGCGTACTGACCTGTTATCATAAAATCCAAGAGCATTGCCTATGCTATTAGCCATTCTATGGCATGAAAGCTCTGCTTCCAGGACACAAAACCCATTCTTATTTGACAAGATAAAGAATGCCTCTTGGCTTCGTCTTTGACAAAACCTGTAGGCTTTCATTCTGTTTGACCGGCTTGATGAATAACCTTCCTTTTCCTTGTAATAACGGTTGATTTTTTCAAGGTAGACGATGTTTCCTTTTCTTAAACAAGCCTTTCTTCACAAAACGTTTGTTTTAATTCACTTTAAACTTGCGTTGTGTGACATAGCGGCCGAGTTTATTTGTAGACGAGCTCTGTAGGAGAAACGCTCCCTTAAAGGTCCAAAGTTGCCATGTGGCAACTAAAAATATATCCGAATCCAGAAAAGGTAGGCCAATTTTTTTTGCGAACTTGCACTGCATACTGCATAGATGTCATGGGATACAGTTGAATTTTTTTACTGATCTTCTTCTTGGGGTGGAGGGTAGAGGGTTTGTCTCCTTCTTGGGGTGGACTGTACGGGTTCTTCCGCGCCCACCTAACATACGGATGTCTTACTTTGGGCCTAGCTTGCAAAAATGCACTGCTTCGGATTTCGATACTGCAACAACAAGCTATAAGAGCATAACGTATTCTAGTAATGGCGATCCTGCATCCAAATTATTCTCTCAGCTTAAGATATTGAAGCTAGAAGTTGCAGTCACATTAACTTTGTATTTGGTTATGCATGACTAGCAATTGAGGAAGCTGCCAAGGTCCATAGATAAGTATTTCAACTACCACTTATCTAAAGTTTAGACGAGAGCAAGTAAATAAGCAAATCTCTCAGTTCCCGTGCGAAGGACTGAAGCCTTATTTCACTAGCAATATTAAATTTAAAAGCGCTGTACCATACAAGCACTTACATGACATCAATATATACATGTCTAATTCCAAATCGATGTTTAAAAAGGAGATTTAGTTGTTATAGGTCGCTTAAATTGGGATGTGTTTACTTTTTTAAAATGTTGGTTTCCCTTTATGTTCTTGTATTTTTATTGAGTGTGCTTGGAATCGAAGGCGGTCCTTGCAACCTTCCCTCGCGTGCTCTTTGGTATCGGTGTTAACTCTCGGATCAAGTAAGAATGATACGCTTATGCGGTCCTTAAGTTAACTTTTCTTTGAAGCATGTACTTTCTTTGGTTATGAGAACTGAAGTCTGTCTGCCATTTTGGGTCTCTAATTCCTGGTTGTTGGCATATATTGTAGAGTGAAATTAGAGCTCACGACAGGGTGGCAACCTTGAACTGATTAGCTCCGGCTGTGAGGATGCCTTCCCCTTGATAATTGTATAACTCGTATGTCCAACGAGCTGCGATCCGTCTGTCCTAAAAGTTGAGCGATCTGCTTTTCAATTCTTCAGGACCAGGCAAGGAGAACGGAGCATTGATACATGGGTACATACAATGGGTACATCAAAGACGAAAGAGCTAATGCGACAGAGAGTTTGCCATATCTTTCTCCAATAACATGGTCAAATCCAAATTAATCGCGCGTTCCGCAAACGTCACAAACCCACACAAATCTGACTTCAAATCTAACCTAAGCATAGCACGAGGAATGCTTTTAGAGCAACTTATTGCCGTCCTTCCATCCATCCATTCATCCATCCATCCATCCATCCATCCATCCATCCATCCATCCATCCATCCGTCCAACAACAACAATAACAACAACAAAAACAACAAAAACAACAACAACAACAACAACAAAACGAACAAGAATTTATTTTCTCAAGAAATGCGTAACTAAAGAAAGCTTACAAAATGCGACGGTTTAGTAGGCTAGAATGTTGGGAAAAGGCCATCTCTTTCCAGCGTACCCAGGCGTTGAAGCAGATCAGCCACCGGCTGTCGCTCAAGTCGGTGTCAACACAAGGCTGGGTTAACCGAGTAAGGGAAGATCGCCTCTGCGTTAGCACTTATGTCCCCGTGGCAATTGCTGGCATTGGTCTCCTCATTAAGACTGCAATCTGCTGCTGCATGTCGAATTACTGCTGCTGCATGGTTAGCATGACCTCAGCGAACGGTGTTTCCAGGAATTGCCGTGCCGGAACCGGTGAACAGACCTGGCAGAATCTTTCTCGTGGTACGTCAAGAAGGAAGAAGAGTGGCTGGAACTGACTGCCCTGTCCGGTAGTGCTCGTTGAAAAGCAGATGGCATTGAAATAACTTGAGGGCAGATGTCTGCGCTGATTATGCGAATAACCAAGTCTTTCTTTAAAATTTGTAGATGCCCCGCTTTTGCTAGTATTTATACAGTCCAGCAACGACACAACCTTCTCGTACAGCACAACGATTCAACATCAACTTCAACAACAACAACAAAATTTATTTCCACTCAGGAACCATAAAAGTCAGGTAAATGGCTTGCAGGTCTTACCGATTAGCAGTAGATTTGAGTCATCTGCGAAGTGGTAAGCTCTAGAATATTTCAAGTTATGGTGCATGTCCTTGATGTAGATAATAAATAGCAGGGGACCAAGTACTGAGCCTTGTGGGACACTGTGTGTGATTGTGGATAGTGAAGATTCAAATCCACGTATTCTTAGTGTTCTCTTGTGGGGTTTGAATATTATAAAAATAGAAAATAGACTAAACATGGTCTCAGCTACAGACTATACAAAAAGGATTATCTAGTATGCAATGAGGAAATAATCTTGATGGATGATTAAGTAATTTGAGATGCATTCTTTTACATGTGGTCTTTTCCTGTGTTTGGCATGAACTGTGAGGTAGACAATCATTATTTTTGCTTGCAGCTATGAAGTGATTGAATGTTCTTTTTCTATTAGTCATGGGAACTGCAAGTGGCAACAGCTCCCTTATTATGCTGTCATATAACCATAACCATAAAGACCAAGTAAAATATGTACATGACAGCTTAGTGGACAATGGATATAGTGTTTGGATGGATGAAACGTGCATGGGTCATAAGTTGTTAGAGAGTATGGCACTGGCTGTGCAAGAGTCTCATACTGTTATTCTGTTTATGAGTGCAGCATATGAAAATTCAGGTAACTGTGAAAAAGAATATGTGATGGCTGATCAGTTAAAGAAAAATATTGTTCCAGTCTACATTGAGGATGGATATAAATGCAGTCCTGGTACAGCTTTATATGCTGTCATTGCTGGTCTTGTATACTTGGACTTCAGCTCTGAGCCCAAGCTTAAATCGGGCTTTCCATCACTGATTAGACGATTAAAAGCATTGGGCATTTCTGGTAAGTTTATTAATGGCCATATCAGGCAGAAAAGTCATCTGCATAATATAGCCAGTGATCAATAGAAATAAATATCATTTATCAAACTTTGTATAAGCAGCGGCTGTTCAAAAGTGGAAAAGCCTTGCATTTAAAACTAAAACGAGACGCTTTGTATAGCTCTCTTATGGAACCTAATAATGTTTAGCATGGAAGCTTTACATTGTATTGCTGCACTTTCTTAAATCTAGCAATGTAGTCTTCGGTAAAGGTAAAAATTTATTTACGCATATGCCCAAAGCGCAATGTTTTATTCTTGTTAATAACCACATTTGAGATCAATGAAAGACCAATCCTGTATCAGACCTAGTGTTTTCTTTGGCTTGATAATGGTCGGTGGGGAGTTAGTTTAACATGCCTGCCAACAGGTAGTGAGATCTTGCGGGTTCCCAGGAAAGAAAATACCTTTACAGAAAAAAGAATATTTTGGCAAAGTGGAGGACTAGCTTTGCCTCATTTTTGGTTAGGGATAGAGTATGTTAGTGCTCATTGTCTTTGTGGCAAGTTATTTTTTATGATATTTTATTATGTATTATTATAATATTTATGTTATGATACATGGGACAACTTTTTGTTTCCTTTCGGATCACTTCAATTACATGCTGCTTGTTGTAGCTTCTAAAAAGGACGGTATTACAGGTGATGAAAAACCAAAATTGGATAAGTTAAACTTTAGTGTTGATACCATACCTGTGTATGTGCACATGCATGTGTATGTATATATATACTTGTATATATGCACATATATA